>NQII01005752.1:0-92950 GCA_002778355.1 Clitarchus hookeri | reverse complement strand
CCCCCGGCTCGGCAGTGTAGCTGTCAAAAGGTTCGTTTACAGGAAGAGCTATCAGATCTCTCAAAAAATATTTTTAACGCAACGTGAAATAGGCTGCATATTTATGTGGCACTGCAGACACTCAGAAATAACATCGCTAAGTATTTGAATTGCAGAACCGGAGTGATTTTGCAGATAGATTCTGCAGGTATTTTGTGTTATTGTTGTCTCTCGAGAGAAGTGCAAAGAGAATTTTTAAACAGCTCTTTTATACGAAGATAAATGCGCGTATTTCTTGCGGGTTCAGGGCGTAATGAAATGTTCCGTTTGGCCGCCGCGGGAAATGATACAATACCGCACTGCGCGCGCGTCTTGTAGACGAACACGAGCTAGGGCGGAGGGAATACAACTGCGATAAAAATTAGTTTTGCCTTACGCGCTGCGGCGAAATTGCATAAGTTTTGGATATATTGTGTGGGACAAAACGTTCCTTCGTCGTAAATTGTCACTTTCTTTCACGGCAGATATTCGAGAAGTTTCACACAGAAATAACCCGCTAAGGAGCCAAGAAAGTTTTGTCAGTGCCAACACTGAAATGACATTTAGTAACAAAGGCATAGGAGACAGTGGGTCTAAAATATTTTTTTCCTGCCCATTTCTTAATAAGTTAAAGCCAAAATCATCTAATTCCATGACAAATCTCTGTATTGTTCGTTTGAAACCACTTGGAAATAATAAAAGTAATACTTCAAAGCATATTAACCTCACCTTTTATGGCGATCACACCTTCTTGGCGCCGGAACTCAGGAACTGCGTTAAATCATATTTGAAATATGTTTTTTTTTACGAAGCTATTAGATGTGTGGCAAATATCCTTCATACGATAAGAAAACACATACCAGACGAGGACAAAATGGTACTTTCAAGATGTCACAAATGCCGTATTATTATTTTGGAGCCCACCAACATGTGTAAAAACGCCTTTATAAAATTGCTTTATTGTAAAACATACTACTCGGAAAAGAGCAAAACTACGATAGGAGCCTGTATTGAAATTGTACCAGATTATCCACCAATAAAACTAAAGGGTCACGACTTGAAGTCCAATAGGTACACGTGGCTCGAACGAGAACANTCCACCAATAAAACTAAAGGGTCACGACTTGAAGTCCAATAGGTACACGTGGCTCGAACGAGAACACTGCATACCACTACAGAACCTTGAGCGTATAGGTGATGGGACACTTGATGCCCACGGCAGTTTTACCCTTATCGACTCGCGCATTTGAGGCTCAAACACGGAAATAGCTCCAGTTACACAACTTTATTAAGTAATAGACAGAGTATCGATATTATTATTAGGGGATTGGCAATTAAATCATACAAAAAAAATACACAAAAATGCTTTTTACTTATGATAATGGCAAATATTTAAGTAAATTAATTCACAATCAATTTTTTCCATATCATTTACCATGTTCAATGTTGGTTTACTGTCTTGCTGTTTATATAAAACGATAGAAAGGAAAGTTGTTCAAAATAGTTATCACATACTTAAATGAATTTTGAATAGTGTTGTTCGCTGCAAGTGCACTACTAATGTTTTACCTATATGACTGGAGATTCCATGAGAATTTACCTGAAAATATTTTTTTAAAATACTAACTGTAAGTACACCTAAAACTATACGCCCAGTGTATTCTCAAATATGACACAGCTACATTCGTGATGCTCTGTTTGTACTTCAAATTAACGAATAGAGTAAAAAATTAAGACACCAATTATTGTACTCTATATGCCAAAGAATGAAAATAGTAACATGTGAAAATTAACTGTGTCATTTTATTACCATTAACTGAGTAGTTAAATAACTTGACAAAGAGTTTTTATGAGATACAAGTATTTTGATGTCTTTATAATAATAACAAAATTTTGACATGAACTTTATTAGGTACATTTTTGTTAACTTTTGTCTCACACGAACGCGATTTTATCCTATAACACTTTTGATAGAAACGTGCATAGCAGCGACAGTCTGCGGAACTGAAGTTATTTAACCTTAATTATTTACATATGTTGTACAGTACATAAATATTTTTTCCAGTACGAAAAAAGTTAAGCGACGCAAATCCTTTGCACAAAACATAATTTAAAGGGCACTTGAATGTTGAAATCTCCCCCATGTACCGGTAAAAACTCTCTAGCTGAAATGTGACATTATGCGAAACAGAATTATCTAAAAACTTATTGTTCACATTGTCATTGCGAACAAAGAATTAAGTTTATGATAAATGATACATATATTCGTACTGTATATAAAGAGGTATTATAGAACAAGCTCGAATGTATAGCTTACAATTCATCTGGTTCTCCAATAAATCTTTGGTGCAGTTTGTAACACTGTGCGTCCTCTAACGGGCGGTGTTGTTAAATGTGACTAAAACACATGCGAAATTATTTATATAACGAAAGGATAATTCGAGACTGTTCGCAAACATTTTTGCTATGTACCACGGGGAGGTTTTTACAATCGGAAACACTAACTTTAGTTCCAGAAGTGAGCAAAATTAATAATGGAAATCTAAGGAGGGCACTGTAAAGAAGGGGAAACTGTGCTGAAGCCAAACATCACGAACATAGAAATAAAAATATATAAGTTTACTTTGAATAATTTTGAAAATTTTTCCTAAATACCATATGTAATTTAAAAAATATCTGCAATTATAATAAGAAATAAAAAAAAAATAGTTTCCTGGAACTACATCGTACACTCTCTTTTAGCTCTTTTGCCAGATATTGGCTTCACGCCACTGGGAATCTAGGTTCAATCCCAGAACAAAGAATATAAGATAATACGGAAGTGAAATGTGGTTGTTCCTTTAATGGGCGTATCCATTCGCTGATTGGCTGCGCGAGGTCCTGGAAACGATATTTTGTCTTATTGGATAATACGTGCTGCAAAAGATCCCCTATTGGCAGGACTATCAGCTGACAACTAAGCTACCAGACGCTGTTTGGTGAACGGCGTGACGCCATGTTGCTAGCCAGTGCCACCATTTTGTTAGCGTGTGCGGCTGGAATTCTTAATTCTATTCATAGCTTCTTCCAACTTTACTGAAGCCTTGCTGAAGTTTTACTTCCAGGTTATTCCTCCACCTCGTCTTAAAAATTACACACCAAAGGGACAATGGCACCGCATTCGTGCGCACTCGGTGTAAGAACTATTTCTTGCTAGGAACTGATAGTACACAAGGCGCAGGAAATTTCATTTGATACTACTGTGCACTACGAGGCTCAGTGCCCAAATACTTCTGTCTGGTAAACTCTTCCGTAAACCGTGCAACTCTCCTGTATTATGAGTGGTTCATATTACTATAGCCGAGTACAAGGTCTACGTACAGCTCGTTGGTTTAGACAACTAAGCAATTGCGCTGCCGGCTGAAGTACATCACATACCAAAAAAAAAACATTCTTTGCAGCACCGTAAACCATGAATTCTAGTACGTCTGAAAGGATTAATGAATTCTCTAAAAACGCATTCTAAGTTGCTGCATGTTAGTGCTGTAATACCGTGTACATAATGTCTTAGAGTTTTACCCGAGTGATGGTTGACTACCTCTTTATAGAACTTTCAGCTCCTAATGACGTCTAGCAGAACTCTTTTTAAGTGCTCTGATGTGCGCAGCTGCTGTAACTTTACTTATTACGAAGTCCTCTTCCGACTGCACTCAAACTCTGATAATCACAATGTGCACAGTGCTGGCCTCTGTCGGTCGCGTGCTAACTTATCCGGCTACATAATCTCACTTACGAGCTGTGTGCCGTTCAGGTATCTGGAGGGGAAACATTTTCATCCTTTTCTGTTCAGAAGTAACGTAAAATACCTACTTTCTACGAACTTGCAAATCATAGCTGAGAAACAATAAGGTCAGTTATCATCTGGCCACATTGCTGCTCTACACGACATCTAATCAATAACGTAGTATATCCTAAAACAATAAAATAACTTTGAAAATCCTAATTTTTTAATTATTACTATGGTACGTTTATAAATACTGAAGTTTAAGTATCAATTATCTTTTTTTTATTCTTCAATTAAGTTCTGCTGTCGAGACATTTCCGAAAACATGTTTACGGTACATGAGAAATCAAAATTAGACATAATGAATGTATTAAAAACGGCAAACCTAGCAGTTAATATAAAATTTGTGGTACATTATTGAGGTATTCGAATTATTTTTTTGTCACAAGAAATGTCGATTGTGGGAAATGGTGGATAGACACCAAAAAGTNTTATTGAGGTATTCGAATTATTTTTTTGTCACAAGAAATGTCGATTGTGGGAAATGGTGGATAGACACCAAAAAGTCACAAGGACATACATTATGTAATGAATATTTGTGTTAAAGATTTTAACAAAAATAGCTTTAAATGATGCAAAATATCTCGTGATTTATCTTCAATCATAAGACATAAAATGTCCAACAAAATTCGTGGTTTAAACATTGGGAAATCATTGGCATTAAGGAAAGTTAAGGAATAACAATCAAAAGCAGTATCATGGTATATACAATTTCTTACTACCTAAGTTTCAAAAATATTGAAATATAAGCCACCTGATGAAATATATCCTACATAATATCGGTTTACCGAAAAAATGTTACACAGTTCACATATCTTGCTTTTAACAATTATGTGTAATCCTGAATTTTTCTTTTCAGCATTGAAAATATAACTTGTTTCTTTTAAATATGATCGGTCCTCTTTGCATGACAACAAAAGATAATTGTTTATCGCGGGAAAAGTTTACTGTTTGCTAGGATTCAACGTACTGTACATATTTACGACAGTTTTTTTTTTNAATTGTTTATCGCGGGAAAAGTTTACTGTTTGCTAGGATTCAACGTACTGTACATATTTACGACAGTTTTTTTTTTTCGTTTTGGCCGTCATGCATGTTTGACGTTACTATCCTATTTAACTGGGCCAATGAGGATTCTGATNTTTTTTTTTTTCGTTTTGGCCGTCATGCATGTTTGACGTTACTATCCTATTTAACTGGGCCAATGAGGATTCTGATACTCTATCGGTCGTTTCATACGAGGTGACTATCGCCGGGCAACTGCCACTCATTAGGCAACTCGCAGGCAACTGAAGGCACCAATAAAAGGGATGCCAACATACATAGAACCTGCAGTTGTAAAATGTAATCAGGTGAAGAAGTTCTGTTGATGCTTAATCTAAGGAGGAGGAGAAAAAGAAGGAAATACATGCAAAGTTTGCGCGCAGTACATGTGCACCCTTATTTAAGTGAGAGGCTCGAAAGGTATTTTTCCATACAAGCTATGAAGACCTGCGCTTGGATGAACAGGAATTTTTCAGCTTCTTCAGAATGTCGAAGTTGTCTTTTGACGAACTTTTAGTTTGTATACAAGATAAGATCCTTCTAAATTGACTATAGGGTGCGAAAGGCAATACCACCAGAAGTGAAACTAGCTGTCACCCTGAGGTAAGATTTTGATAATCTTTTCTTACTGCTTGCAATGTCGATACATTTATTTCGGAATTACTCTACTGATGCACACAGTAAATATGTGCACATCATCGTGATCTACAATGTAACATAAGATAGCCTCATGTGACGTGAAGCTATGTGATTTAATACATAATAATACACGATATGATATTATAAATTAATTAACTGTTATAAATAAAGCATCATGCCATTTGTATAATTAAATCTTAAACATATCAACATGCTACATAAAGTTATGTTGAATATTGCACGCCACATTGTACAGTATTATGTTTCATTTTACCGATGCACTGTACAATGTCATATTGAGCCAGGTCACATAGTCTATTGTCTCATTGTATTATATGAAACTGTATCATATTTCATGTTACTTATAATTTTATTTACTAGATCTATATACAGCCTTCATAGATACATGTATGTTACATTACAATGCAACAGAGTAAAAGGAATGGATTGTTGTAATCAGATTTGCCTGATATTTAAATCTGAAATGTTCATTCTCGTGTATAGACACGCAATAAAAATGTACAGCGTGTATAAAAAAGATTCATCCGCTTTTACAATCCGATCAATCGTTCAGGAAGCTCATTGTTGAGAAATTCTCCGACATTCTTCAAATACTCATTAAATGTTACCCCGAAAAAAAAAACTCATTCTAGACTCAGTTAACCATTTCTAAAAATTTTATTGACCAGTGCGGTGGTGCTCTGTCCTGTTGAAAAATGAAATTATCGGAATGTTCTCGTAATTGTGGAAACTGAAAGATCTCCAACAGATCCACATATAATATTCCCGTAATGGTACTTCCTGCAAAAAAAAAAAAAAAAACGGACCGTACACCTGTTACCCGGAAACGGCGCAATACGCATTCAGCCGTGGAAAGTCTCTCTCATGCTCGACTATGGTATCTGGCCTGTGCTCCCCATATTCGTACGTTGTGGCGGTGCACTTTTCCACTTAAATGGAGAGTGGCCTCATCGCTGAACACCAGACGTGAACCAAATTTTCATTGTCTATATCCATGCCCAGAATGAATTCACTAAACTCAAGACGAATTTGTTTATCACCATCACAAAGGGCTTGTAACACTTGAATCCATTGTTTGAAAAACAATCGTCGTCGCAAAACACACCAGACAGTCACATGGGAGATGGCCAGCTCTCGGCTGACATGACAAGTGGACTTCTGTGGACTCCGTACAAAACTCTGCCGGATGTGCTCTACATGTTCAGGCACACGGAGGCGACCTGTGGACTTTCCCCCTTACATAAATAACCGGTCTCTTGAATCTGATCGTGCCAACGTCGGATACTCTGCGCAGTAGGAGGCGCAGTGCAATACCGTCTCCGGGAATAACGCTGCACAGTTATAATTGACTCACGCTTGTTGAAACGGAGAACGCAAACCGCCTGTTGTTGCTGTGTTAGCGTCATCCCAACGCATACTGAGAGAGCGCCATATCGGCACCGGCTGTAGTGCCACAAGGGCGACACCTGCCGGCAACCATGTGAACCGGTGACATGCAGCATGCGCCACGGGAAACTTTCTGTTTCGATGTGTATCTTTCAATTCGCCGCGAGGCCTCATCTTCATTCGTGTAAATGTTATAACCTTGTGAAATCTGATGATTCTTTTAGTTACATGCTGTATACTCGATTGTATTATTTACTACAATATTCTTGCTTGACTCACTGTTTTCCTTTCTAATGGATGTCCAACATAAAAATTACTTATCATGTCAATGTTTCAAAAACTTATGATAGTTGAAATTAAACAAATTATATTGTCCAGTGCTAAATAATGAATCATAATTGTTCGCAGATGCTAGTGGACTGTAATTTTCGTCTCCCTTACCGTGGAACTGAAGTGCTGTTTCTGGTAAATGCCTCGTTCTTAGATGCAACTGCTGAACCGATTGCTGGTAATGTTGTTATCCTATCATTTCGCACTACTGGCTAGATCCATCCTGATGCTGGAATGGCTTCTCGTTTAAGTATAATATATGCCTTACAATGATTTCCTCCCACGCAGCCCTTTCTATAAACTCGTTCCAAAATGCAGGATCTTGTTCAAGTGGTGAAATGAAGTCATCGACATTCAAATCGTCAGCCCAATTCATTACTGTACTGTGAACTCACCCTGTCATGTTTGCGAGCGAATTGCTACTGTACACGTTGGAGTTGGTAGCAATCAGGTTACAAGCCGGCGACAGCTGCCATGTCTGAAGGCTCCAATACAAACACATGTATTGCTGGCAATCACCGCCAGATGCCAGTAGTGAGCAACTACAGGCGACTGGCAATTGACCATCAACCGTTGTTGCTCTGCGTGAACACTTACATTTATACCAATGGCAAATAAACTGGGCGATTGTTGCCTGGCGATAATTTCCGAACGTTTGTGATTGGCCTGCAAATACTTATAGCTGAGTCTAAACCTTGGCCATCCAATCATAACAGGATAAACCAGCTATAGTGTTATCGAGTGTATGTTTGCCTAAAAAATGTTCGCGATTTTCCATTATTCCTTATGATAAAACATGCAAATATAATAAATAAAAACAACAAACTTCCTATTTAGCAATATGTGTACTTCTGTGACTTCACTAATTTTAAAATTGAGACGTATGATATCTATTTCCGAATTCTTATACACGATACCTTAAAGCTAAAAACTGAAAGTTGCAAATTTTTTAACACATAGAACTCTCTACCAGAATGTAATTCGGGCAACCCTGGGAAAAAAAATTCTCGGCCAATGAAAACATAACTCGCATGGATGTAGTTACATTGTTTCGATAATGTTTGCCAGGATCTAAAAAAAAACTTAACAGCCCATTAACAGAAAATATCGTGAATAAAAACAATGTTTTATAGCAACTGAAATAAACAATATAGAATTTATTGTATGTTTTATTATTTATATTTCTCTTTTCAAAAGGATATTTGACTGTGTGATGATCAACTCGGTAGTACGTTAGCTGATAGCCAACCAGTAACAAACGTTACTCAGTGCAGCAAGCGTGTGAAATGTGGTTTGAACCAGTAGGATTGTGGTATATGTGAAATCAGAGACCAGCATAATTTACGTTCATATAATTAAAGATATATGTGACAATTCTAGCTTGCATTGAACGCCAGTAAAAATGTCTACAGAGTGCAAAGCGTTAAAGTTTGATACAAAGGGGTTGGAAACGATTTCACTAAGTGCTAAGTTTTAATTTTGAAGTTTATAATTTTGTAGACCAGACGACATTGTATTTGATGACGAAGAGAGCGTGAAAGCAGCTGTCGAAGGAAGGGAGAGAAGTTTCGCGAGGCTGGCAGCAGTGCCGGAGAAATGACAGAGAGGGTTGCCACGCCTGCAGAGGGAATTCCACAGTGCGGAGCGATCCAGGCCCGCCAACTTCGGGGGTTTGAGGGGAAGCTCCGCTAATTGAAATTTCCCTTCGGGGCGTGTAGACGCAACGCAACGGGCGCACCCATTTTTTTTATAAAAGCAGGCACCACCTAGCTCTGCTCACCTGATATTCGCCGAGAGGAAGCAAATTAAATTATTGCGCGTGGAATTAGCGCGCTTAATCGAATTACATCAGCCAGAGCGAGTCAAAGAGACGTAAAAAGAAAAAAAAAGACGTTTAAGCGCTTCGTATGTATACGTCTGCGGTTTTAAAATGACTGTTAGGAATTAATTTAGCGATTTTTATTAAAATTCTTATGAGAAGCAAGGCAGATGTTTTCAAAGCAATGATGCTGAGGATGTAAAGAAGGGTACCTGCAAATTAAATACCAAGCAAGCCGTTTTTAATTAATCAGGCAAAATTAAATTCAGTTAGCTTTCATCCTGACGCTGGATTCAAATATCTTCGCTCACAAAGAAGCGCTAAACGAATAGTGGAGTTACTTTTGTGACTTCCAATGCACAGGTTACCAAAGGTGATATTACACGGTGCCAGATCCCGTACAAGCTTGTGCAAGGTATTCCAGAGAAGCTGTTATAACAGTTAGTACGGTAGCATTTGTCGCATTGTATAGTCGGATTTTATACCGCGTTTGACAGTAGGACCTGTTCTACTTTCTGTCATATGTTCCTTACACGAACTCTCGTACTCGGCCAATCACGTTACAGTTTCAGTGTATAGGGCGCTTTAAGTCGCCAGTACTTGAAACGGACTGATGACGAAGACAAAAGAAGATGTCTGCATAATGGGCATACGTCCTTGTAGATAAAATTTAATTAAATTGCTCTAAAATATAACAAACTGTAATGATATTGACGATGTAAATTTTTCAATGCTGTTTTAAAACCTAATGAAGACATAAAACACTACACATATCAGGAAGAATTAAATGGAATCTAATTTATTATTTTGTTACATTAGATATATTTCAATTTAAAACCACCGGTTGTGTCTCGGCCTATGTGATCCGGATTAATTTTTAGTCAAGAGTCCAAAATTAAGTATATAAATTTATATTTAAATAAGGATCATAAATTTAAATATAGAAATATTTAAAATATACAAATTAACATATAAGTATTTCAAATATATATAAAATTATACTCTGGTGATTTCACATTATTTACATCGGTTTAAAATATATCGATGGGCATTAAACTTTTCTGATTACCAATGGCAAACAAGTAATAACTAAAATGTGCTATTATTATTAAACACGTATTACTAATTAGAAGTTCTACAAGTAGGTCTGTATTTACTCGCTTGCCTGTGCCGCTGATGGCTATGACTTCTGCTAGAACTCCAATTGCTATCGTGTAATAGGAAAATTACATGGCGACTAGCAAAGCAGCGGCTATACTAACTCGTGTATCAGGCCTTGCAGAAGTTTGTAAAAAAGAAAATAATCAGACGTGGGACAACATAACATTTCTGTAGTTGGATTTCAGGATAGCAGCAGGTGTGGTGTAATACACGCTTCAGGCTAGGCGCGAACCACGAGGTTACGGGTTCGGATCCTCTATAAGCCACATGTGTGTATACGTGTGTGTGTAGTTTTCAGGCGTGTTTTTCTTTCTGCGATGTCACGCCCGCTTCCAGTTAGGGGGATCGCAGTTTCTATCCACAGACAAAATATGAGGTAGACTTATTACCATCTTCTATCCATGTAATCAACACTGTCTCATCCGTGAGCAATAGAATTGTCAAAATCATTGATCAACAGTGATGAACACGCTTGTTTTAGTCTAATTTTTCGACAGACTTACCTATTAATATGAATATAATATCTTTACTCGGTCGAATATACACTAGTTTCATTTAAAACAAGTCACATGAAGTTTAAAAAAAACGTTTCAAGTCACTTACATAAACAATAATTACAAGACAAATTGATGAAAAATTAATAAGGGGATCGACTGGTACACTTCAGGAGTATTTTGGTATCTGTGCAAGAGAATGACGAAATTAAATTTCGACGTTAACGCCTTACGGTTAATGCACAGCGGTAAAAGCCGTACGAACTTTCTCATTTGCGTCCAGGAACTAAGGTGGCCGCCTGGTTGAGGGAATTTTGCACATCTGAGGCCTTAAAGCATGGGAGCGCTAGGAACGAACGAGACATGCCCATCGACTCTATCATCACCTCTGCGCGCAAAGCACTGAACTGGCGTGCAGTCTGGCCGTCGATAACGCGCCTCTATAAGACTTTCAGCAGAGACCCTGTCATTCGATGACGCAATAATAAAAATAAAGGTCTGATGGACGTTCCTATTCCTTTTTTAATGTTTTGTACCGTAATGTTCATACCTAAAAATGACCGTGAAAACACCCATTTCAGCCATTTTCACTATCACATAAACATGCTTTAGAGAGAAATGGAGGAACTGAAAAACGTATACACACTCGTGACGTTTTTTAAATGCTATTCGTAAGCAGACTTCACTGAGACATGTTGGGCAGTTTTTTAATAAAAAGGTTTTCTGCTTGAGCTCTGAACAACGTTCGTCAGCCTACTCAGGTGGACACCTTAACCCCTTCAACATTAAATATATTTTAATACTACATAACATTTACTCTTATACACATAAACGGGAAACTTTCCCATTACATATACATATATAAAAATTAAAATTTAACTCTTTTAAATCAACATTTCTTTATGATCATAGGCATCGTAAATTGGAAATGTCTTGATGTTTGCTGTATTTAAGATACACAGCACTTGTTCCGCTATTGGCTATAGTAAAGTGAACTACTCATAACATAGAGCAGTATCGTGGTTTACGAATGAGTGTCAACATAAAATATTATTGGTGAATGAGCCTTGCAGTGTACAGTGCATGCTTTGTGTACGCAGTTCTGTACAATGGATCCGACTGGGATAAACATTACGTAATCACAACTAACTACATTGCTGCGAGTATTCTCCCCAAAGTTGCAGTAAAATGAAACCATTCCATTTCGGATAGCTTCCGTTGTAGGACCAGTCATAGCATGGGCGTATCTAAGTATGCTGCCGATTTAAATCTCAAGTTAGTAGAATAATGTAGCAGGTTCTGCCACAGGCTCATGACTAAGAATAAGAGTGAGTTATCTCGCACATCGGCCTTGTGGATTTTCGTGACCTTGACCATTCCCTTGGCCTTAATTAAACGTAACCTTGACATTCTAATAACGTCTAAAGTTTCCAGAAAATTAGCGAAATTTTCGTATATATATATAAACATTTTTTTAAAAATTCAATGTATTCCAAAGGACTACTAAATCATTTTTGTAAAAAGTAAATTAAATATTTTGCTAAGTTATTTTTTAATTAAATAAAAATCATGTGAAAATCATAAAATATAGGCATTTTCTTGCCTTTAGTTAACACTGGCTCCTGCCACAGAGAAACTAACGAGTTCGCACAACACACACGTTGGAGGAAAAGAGGTATATGCAATTTTTTTTGCTTCTGTAACTACACTCTGTAGCGGCGCGTAACGAAGTATTTCCAGACGGCAGGATCCGCTAATTGGCACGGTTTTCGCAGGCATTCCCGTCTCT
Organism: Clitarchus hookeri; assembly: GCA_002778355.1. NCBI lineage: Eukaryota > Metazoa > Arthropoda > Insecta > Phasmatodea > Phasmatidae > Clitarchus > Clitarchus hookeri. The sequence continues at coordinate 80,426 of NQII01005752.1, read as the reverse complement.
GGTATGTAGCAGGGTCTACACTGAATAAATAATATCATCAGACGAGTGACAACAGAATATTTATGTAGTTGGGTTACAGGATAACAGCAACCTAAATTACGTGATCCTATCATCATGTTATTTTAGTTTACAACAGATATAGTTATTGCAATCGTATAGAGAGTATGGGAAGAGTGCGTGCCCAAGTTGCGCAGTAGCCACTCAGTGTCCCAACATTAGGCTGCCTTCCTGTCAACACGACTATCATAAACCACGTTGATAAAATTTGAGATTAGAAACCGGTTTACGCAAACAAGTGCTTAGAGAATATATTATACCTCCTCTAACCAATTATTAATGAAATTAGGTTAAAGTAAAATTAGTACAAGTATGTTATTCAACAAAAGGGCTTGTCTTTTGAAAATTAAGATATGAGCAAACACATTCATCAGTGTTGGCAATGGGCCTTCGACAGTAGTATTGGAGTGTGGTAGGTCAATGTTGAGTACATCCGCAGAAGACGATAAATCAGTCTAACGCAACTTTAGTTAATGATTGTGAGAGAAAACCCAAATATTGAGGTTGTTGTTTCTGTTCATGAGCTACACTGGATGATTTTGATAATCAGGAAGAAACTTTTTGACATTATTCACCATATAAAATAGGGGAAAAAAAACTTAATACGATCTATGACCTAACGTGATTATTAATGGAAAGATACACACCTGGAAATTTCGAATTAAAGTTACTTGTTAGCCAAATTTCGGAAACTACAGTACATGAGATGAAATTACAAACTCGTGAAGAGTATTAGCTTGATCTGATATCTGCCATCTGCGATCATTTCGGACACGTTGCCCTGTTGTAACGCATTCGAGTAAACCTTTCTGGAGAAAATGTAGTCGTTTCTCTCATATTGCAAATTAGGCCTAACTATTTATGTATATCCATTGTGAATATACATATCTGCACATATATTTCTTGCTGCTCATACTGAAACTGAAAGTTACCATGACCACGCTAATTGTAAATGTAATTCCTTTGTTCGCGTGTAGTTGCGTTTCGAACTCCTGAAGTACGCGGCATCACGTGGAAAACCGCTTTGAAAGACAAAACAGTTTCGAATACGCAAATGAGTTTAATTGCGTTTTGCATTTGGTTTTCGTAGGCAAAGGGGAATATGCTTGCAGGGAGAAAAGTCTCACAACAGCAGGGTCACTAGAGACGAAGTCAGTGACATTTGGAATGAGCAACGGGGAAAGAATAAGCCACTGCATGTATTAAAAAACCATTCCAGTATTTCTCCAGAGCGTTTTCGGAAAACCATACAAAATCGACATCACGATCGCTGTAACGAAAATCGAACTCATGTCCACCCTAAAGCGAGTCCACTGAGTTATCGTTAAGGTCACCCGATTTTCATGAAAAGATTTTATAACCGGTTATATTTCATAACACTTCAGCTGAGATACACTTTCATGATTGGATGATTTGCGTGTTACGCGTCTTAGGCATCTGCTCTCGAAACACTTACGTTGAGTATCACAGTAACATAATTGTGANATGATTTGCGTGTTACGCGTCTTAGGCATCTGCTCTCGAAACACTTACGTTGAGTATCACAGTAACATAATTGTGAGGTAACATAATTGTGATTAAGCAGCCAAGTACTAAAATGTCTTCTCACAAATATAACCCGCTAATAAGCAAAATAAANGTAACATAATTGTGATTAAGCAGCCAAGTACTAAAATGTCTTCTCACAAATATAACCCGCTAATAAGCAAAATAAAACTACAGATATGCTAGTAGGGTATGGAAATCTAGCACGCGTGGAGATATTTTTTTCGCGAAATTTGAGTGTCCCTAGTTATCGCTATGCCACCTTGCTCACTGTCACGGCAGCTGTCAAAATGATTTCCTCAGAAAACGCTCTTTATCGGGAGTTGTCAATAGCGTCCTGTGACGTCATGAATCCTTTCAGCAGCATAAAGAAATAATGATAGTTATCCGGTGGCCGAATGAGGATACACGGTTACCAACGCCAGATTACAGGGTCTTCACCTTTCTCAAGTTTGAAACTATACAATGGACATTGTGTGTCCCTGTACACTTACCTGTGAGTACAAGCATACGACAAGAAAATTATATATTTTTATTTTAGTACAGACAGTTTGTCTCTTATTAGGTTGTTCCCGGTAAACTGAGAATTTTGAAAGCCCTGCTTAAGATCTACTTGCACGCACATTGTGTATTATTCCACCATATCTGAAGTCAACATTGCCGTCGGTTTGATCATTTTAGNAGATCTACTTGCACGCACATTGTGTATTATTCCACCATATCTGAAGTCAACATTGCCGTCGGTTTGATCATTTTAGTCATGCTTCGGTCAAGTAAAACTGTGAAATTATTTTAAAATAAATATTTTGGAAATGTTCTAACTTATTCTCAATGCATTAAAAAACAGAAAGCAAAAAAATCAGTCCAGAATTCACAAATGAATACCTAAAATTTTTAATTCAGAGTTAAGGCATGAAACTACTTTCCCTCCGTCGTTACCAACTNAATTCACAAATGAATACCTAAAATTTTTAATTCAGAGTTAAGGCATGAAACTACTTTCCCTCCGTCGTTACCAACTTTACAGAGCCCATGCCAGTCAGTGCCTGTTGAAATATTTGTGGGTGGGGGCAATGAAATTTTTCAAAGTTTGATTTCAAAAGATCGTAAATAACTGTGAACAACCCATACTTTGTAACTACGTGAAGCTATAATGCACTTATAAGCTATTTACGGTAAAGTAAGCCATTTGGAATGCCCTCTATTTTGGAATAATAGTCACTAAATGTGATTAATTGTAGTCTTAAACTTTAACTTCTGAGTCCGGTGAAATATATACACTGTGTTTATTACTTACATGGCAATATTGTGACAGAGTGGGAGCACCCGAAGGAAACCCCACCACTACATGAAAGTGACATTCAACTCCCCTTCCTTCCATTCCACTCATTTAAGCAAAGTAAGTGTTACTAAAAACATTCAAGCAGCAGAGTTTAAATAGCAGAGTACAAACAAATAACGCAGTCGCAATGAATTACGACAATTCAACGATATCCTGACATGAATTGGAATACAAGATAATTAACACTCAAAATTGTGAGAAATGATTCAACAAACTGTTAGTTTTCTTTTCCTTCATCTCTGGGCTTATTTTGTTACTTATTTTTTCTCATAAACTGCCAATATCAAAACAACAAGCAATATAAAAATACAAAGATCCAAACAGGCTTTAAAATACGTTACAGTTACAGTTACAATGTTTGTTATGAAAATTACATAAAGTTACATTTAATAATGGGCTCCCATAGAAATATATACTTAGCCCAAATATTGTTAACATTGCACAATTACAGAATATTAAAAATATAAAAAAAAAATTATATTTAAAATTTTTTACTATACATGCCTTATAAAATGCCCTCATCAAACATGGCAGGAGGTCCCTATCCTCTCTCTCTCCCAAGACGAAAGAAGGCTTCTTTTATAGTCAGAAAACACGTTGACCAGGGTATTGAGGAAAATTGCAGAAAGTTTCGTTGTGGTTCAAGTCCAGTAACATTTAAATCTTGATGACGTTGAAGGTAGCGTCACCTGTTCTTTGCGAAAATATTCCAAGACTTCTTGTAATCTAAAACACTATAGCACATATCCACTTTCGTGATTGGATGATTTTAACTGTCACGCGTTGTAGGCGTCTGCCTGCCCACGAATCACGAACAGTCAGTGTCAGAGTTATCCGACAAAGACACGTGGCCAATAACCAACGGAAAACTGCACGTAAGCCATAGGACGTTCGAGTCTAACCTTCGCGTAAATCTTTTCGTGGAAAACAGGTGGCCCTAGCTATAGCAAAATGAACCAATCATAACGTAAGGTAGTAGTACGGTTTACGAATCAGCAACCCGCAGGGAAGATCATTGGTCATTAAAAAGACCTGAAAAATTCGCGAGTTCAATGACCTATAGGCTAGACGGCACAGTCGTATGGACAAATATGCAGATACCACCTGCACATTGGTTGTCTGCTGTGATAGTGGAAGGCAACGATTGAGCCAGCGTTCTTCAAGAGACGTCAAACACCGTGTGGACCAATGGTTTAAATTATATAAACGCACGTGTCTTGCATTCTATCCTTCCCCGAAATGAATCAGCGAATTTTTCAGGTCTGTAATCATTAAGCCTCGAAGTGATCGCAGGGTACGTTACCAGGTAAAAATTACCTTCCTGTTCACAATATAAACAATTAGTGGGCATGAATGAGTTTCAACAAAAGTTATATTTAAAGCTCCGAGATTACGATAAGTACATACACAATTCGGTAAGAATATTATTATACTGAGTATACTCGTTCACGTTTGACATATGGCAGAATATATGAAATCATGGTTGACGTTGTACAGGTACGAAGGTAGTACAAATACGGGCATTGTCTTTCTCTACGCAACGTTATTTGTCACTGCTGACACACCAACTATTTGATAATTGTCTGTTTCTTGTGCAGTGGATCTACTGTAACCCTTCCATAGGTTCCGAAATGTCAGGTATTCACATCTCACGTCAAACATTTCTTATTTTGCAAATTCTGAAAGGAAAAATTAATGTGTACGTTAAGGGGTTAAGATATAAGTTTAGAGCCCGTTGTTACGAGGCAATACACATTTCTAAATATTATTCAAATTAAAACCTTACGTTAACTTCAACACACATTTGCCAGTGAAGAATTTAAAAACTTTTTAAAGAGTGTCCGGCGGAGAATGCGTGTTCGCCAGCGGAGCTGCAAAGGCCGATCATTTCCGCAGCTGCGAACAAGCCGGCACGGAGTGGAAAAGTGAGGGTTGTGGCGGTGTCCCCCACCCCCTCAGGGGGTTGGAAGGGGCCCAGGGCAGGTTATCGCGTGCCGGCCTAACCCCCTCCCCCACCCCCGCAGTTTANACCCCGCTGTTATCGCAGCTCGTGCTCCGCAACAGGAACCTGCAGAACCCCCCGCGGGCGATATCACGCTTCTAGATGGGGCTGGGGGGTGGGGGGGTAAGTAGCGTCCCGCACGATTGCCGCCGACCGCAAACTGGAACATTTCGCTTTGCTCTTTCGTCGCGCAATACTCAGCTCCTTCTACTGGACTTTCGCTTCGCTCGCGACGTTATCGTCAAGCAGCTAAGCCATGAGTACAGACCTGCAAGATTCGCTTTATTATTTGAGGAGGGCCATTCTTTATTTGGTACGCCCCTCGTAACTCTGCACCAATAAATGAGCACTTCACAATCGTGTGCACCAATCACGTGCAGTTCACTCAAGAAGGGAGTGACTTAACATCTAGGCAGCGGCCAATGGAGAAACGATGCCGGCTCGAGTATATACAGTACTGTGAATTTCAGTTTGCCGCCAAAGAACAACGCTAATTTTGCGGGTCTCTGTCCATAACTTATTGGAGTTATTTTTTTTTATTATTATTCGAAACTGCTTGTAGACTATTCACAGTTAATTGAGAACTTTTAAAATGTACCTTTGAAAAATGCCACTACCTCACGTCACTATTTTAACAATCACACTGAGTGGCATACGCACAGTAATGTTGGTAACAACATAGTGAAAGTAGTTCCATTTCCTAAAATTGAATTTAAAATGCTAGGTAAGTGTTTGTGAATACTGAAATTATTTATTTTGTCTTCTTTTTTTTACATGTATAAACGTGTAAAAGTTAGCTTATCTATGGGATATTTACTTTTATAATAATTTCGCAGTTTAACTAGACCAACGAACAAATGAAGTGATTAGACCGATGGCAATGTTATATTACACACGTTGTAAAATTACACAATGTGCATACAAGTAGATCTTGGCCAGGGCTTTCAAAAGTGCTCAGTTTACAGTGAACAATCTATGGCATTTTAAAATGAGATATACTTACGAAAGGAACGTGGATTCCATGTTGTGTTTTCGTCACTAGATCTTACATCTGAAAGCGATATGGCTGAAACAGGGCTTTTAGAACAATCACGTTCAGATAGAAATATTTGCTAAACAGGATATTTAGAATAGTGCAAGGATAAGCCACACATATTTTTCTTTGCATCACGTCATAAAATGAAGGTGTTGCATCTGAAAGTCTCTAAGAAGGTAATTTCCGATAGAAAGACAGCAAATAAATTCAATGAGTTGTACATAGTTTAAAGTAAGGCATGCAATACGCGTGTCTGGTCCGTACATGGCATTCATTCCCGCGTTTCTAGACGCCCATAAAATTGTATCTCATTATCATTATTTATTCATTTTATTACTTGCCGATTTCGAAATTTTAATAAAAAATTCTATAGGACTTAAGCTATTTACCTATACCATACAACACACACACCAGTACGCTGTACGCTATAAAGTTTAACCAGAAGCTTCTTTGAGTGAAATATTGGTCACTTAAATTCACTCAGTAAGCTACTCATGGCTACCAGATCAGTCAGTCAACTGCTGACCAGTGCATATAATTAATGTAGTACTGAGGAATGCTGAAAAAATTACCCTAAAGTTAGTTAAATTGAGCTAGTGAAACTATCGGTAAGGAGCCACAGTCCCCTAAGAGTAATTTACAGTGATTTACAGTCATTTTTTTTCATATTCAGAGTGTATAGATATGACAAAAGTTGCAACGTGCATGTTTACTCCCAATGCTATTTTTTCAACTGTTATTGTATTATTAACACACAAAGTTGTAATGTTGGGAAAACGTTTTTTTAAAAAGTATTTGATAAACGAAACTGTTGCCTTTTAATACGCTTGCCTAAATGCACCAGTTACGAGCCACGTGCGAGCGCGTCCATCACTTTCTTTTACTTTGGACATGAAGCTGTTTTTTTTTAATGTTTATTTTATCGTTATGGGTTTCGAAAATAAATAACACCCAGCAAATTCAAAATGGTGTATCACACTACATTGCGCAAATAAACTACATCCTGTATAGCATGGCCGTTGCCCCAAATGTATTAAACAGTTATAGGAAATACACGCATTTCAGAAATATAATAATTTTCTAACTGAAATATTTTGTACAGGAAATAGCATTCATACGTAGTATACCAAACAAAGTGATAAGCTACAAATATTTCTAAATCTTACATTTGAACGAAGAAGGCCAGTAGTTTTTTATAAGGTAGTAGAGAACTAATCGTAATTTCCTATGACTATCTGGGAGAAGGTAGTAAATTCACTAACTCAGTTTATCTTTCCGGACGTATATCATTAGGATGCCCATTTTATTTTTTAAAGATTTCCAAACGTTTTAGAAATTACCGCGCAAACTTTGAAATTAGTAAAAAATCATTGAAAAAAAAAATATAAATCATCACAAGTCACATCAAATGGTTGTATTACACATTATTTTAAAAAACGCCGATTTTTTCATTCAATTTCATTTCAGTACCAGTTTATATCTTAAGTTTCATTGTGAGTCTTACAAGCTCTTCGGCAGCAACTATCATGGATGATATCCTGTTATTCGGCACGTAACTAGCAAACGAAAGGATATTATATTATTTATCCAGACTGCCGAGAATCACGAAGATAACACACTACCTCCGTTTCGACCAGCTTGTCCTACTTGTGGCTCTAATACTTCTCCAAAGTCGGTGCTAATTTGACCAAGGAACATACTCTCATAATCAAGTATGAGAGGATGTTGTTCGTCCGTACCGTCCTGCCGATACATCGGAAGATATAAGCAGCATCCTGGTCGGGCAAGTAGAGTATTTGCGAGTCGGGGGCCCGGAATACCCTCGCAACCATTCACTTAACAAAGCAGACTTGCTCTCTCTACTGAGCAGGGCTGTTAATCTCAGAGTCTATTGTTCACTGACTAGGGCGCTGCCAACGCCGCCTCATTAGAGCAGAAACGCCCGTGTCGTTAGGTAAATGCCAGATCCTCAGAGTCGCAACGAAACTTCCCATCAATACACTGTAGTGTTGAGAGTTGCTTGTAGCTTCTGTGCAGGGGCACGCGTAAAACACCTAACAGATGCGCCGAAATAAGGTTGTGCTGCGTTATCTGCTTAGATGCAGTTGTTAGAAAGCTCGTGAGACTTTGAGTTTCTAAATATATGATCGGTTGCGTAAGGATACGGAACAACAGCCGTGCGCTTATTTCGCAACACAAGTTGAAAATGAAGACGGAAACTCTAAAATATGTAAACAGGTGCGATCATTAACCCCATCTCTGCTAATTTAATTCTAATTTAAGTACAATACGTAATTGAAACTTGCTGAAAACTACGCAAATACACACTTTTTATGGATACACACATACTCTAAGAGTAGCGTTAATTATACATTTTCTATTTCTAACCTAACCTGCGGCACGTTCTCGCCCTCATGCAGTCGAAGCGCAAGATTGGTCGGAAGTAAAATTATGAAGGAGGTACACTGATGCGCCTGAAGCGAGGAATCGGAACAATTTCCTTGTGCAGATTGTGCAAAGTAAACTTAACGGAATTCGGTCTATGATGTTTTCCTGTGATGACATACCAGCAAAGCCAATCGTTCAAAACTTCCAATGACCTTCACTCGGTGACGTTCACTTATAGGTAAAAACATTACACACATCCTCTTCTGCAAACAGGTCAACGACTTGTAAAGGCTGTTCACGGTAAACTGAGCACTTTTGAAAGCTCTGCTTAAGATATGTTTTTATGCACATTGCATATTGTTACACCATACGTAAAATTAACATTTCCATAGACCTGATCAATTTATTAATGCATCGGTCAAGTGAAAGTGTAAAATTATTCGGAAAGTAAATATTTTACAAATTTGTTAATTATTACACTAATGTGCACAAAAAAAGTCAAATAACTAATTTTAATATTTTCAAATGTTTATCTAGCATTTTTAAACCAACGTTAAGAAATATAACTAATTTGTATCTGACGATGCCAACTTTACGTGGCACATGAGAACCATTGTGCCCGTTAAAATACACGCAAGTAGGGTCAGTGACATTTTTCAAATGTTTATTTCAAAAGTGTTCATTTAACCGTAAACAGGCTTTATAAGAGATTCGGGTTTAGAGAAAGCGAATATGCGTAGGGCTTAAAGTATACCGCGTCTGTTCCGCAATGGCATCGCATTATGGGCTCTACATAAATAAATCTGAGCGATTTATAANTGAACAGGCTTTATAAGAGATTCGGGTTTAGAGAAAGCGAATATGCGTAGGTCTTAAAGTATACCGCGTCTGTTCCGCAATGGCATCGCATTATGGGCTCTACATAAATAAATCTGAGCGATTTATAAAGCTTAATTAAGTATATGGGGTAGTTTTAAACAGCTTCTGAAACTGGGCGATTGTCGCTGGAGCATGTTACATAGTTGTGAAAACGAGAATCTTAGGTTTAGAGTTGTCAAAAACGTCTGTTTACCGTAAATACGAACAGCATTTTGTCCCGTGACCGTTCTGGGTCACACATTTTCTTTTTCTTTTTTAGATACACATATCTCACTCATGTTCGGGAACTCATGAGGTTCCGTTATAATTTCAAATATTTCAAAACCTCAACCGGCTAATTTTATGAACATTTTATCTTACGTAATATACAATGTAGTATAGGTTTCTTGAACGTTAAAAATGTATCTTCTACGTAAAATAAAACGAGTAGTGAAGAAATTTATTCTTTGCGATTGAAGTTGACACCTTGTGTTTTGCATCGCATTCTTATGTATAATAAAACCATTGGAACTAATTCTTCTTCACTTGACTTTACCTTTGCTAAGTATTATATTTAAAATCATACCGGAGGTCTGCTTACAAGTGGTTAGTTGCATTTTACTCCAAGCCATTGCAAATGTGTGTCAGTTTGTCCCAGCTCTAGCAACTGTTAGATTTTAATTAACTTTGGCATATATTTCATAAAATAATTATTGAACCACTAAATTTGATATTATTATGATGGTATGATTGCACTGTGTGCCGTCATTATAATATGAAATCACCATTACTTCAAAGATAAAAATAAATTTTATATTGTAAAATTACTGATTTTTATAATTATTTCTTAATTTTCCACACTGTTAATTATTGCCCTTTATTTTTTGCAGAGGAAGAAAATCACTTGTTGTTTATCTTAAAATCATTTATATTATATTTATNTTGTTTATCTTAAAATCATTTATATTATATTTATAAAATTCATTTTATTTGCATATATGGTAATATGTGGTTTCTTTGGTCCCTGCGAATAATTTAGGCCCAAAAAATGGATAAAATGTTTACAAACAAACGTTTTTCGATCTGTTATTGCACTCTATGAACTAAAAGGTTGTTTGTAATAGTTGAGAATGCAAAAAGTCTTATCTTATCTTTAATGGAATGTACTTATAAAGACCAAAATAATCTCATGTTACGAAACATATATATTACGAAGGACAAGTATTCAAGTAATTATTAACATATAATCAAAACACTACTAAAATTTTCAAATAAATTTGGCTCCGGAGAATAGTTGTTGCAAGAGTATATTCCTCTGAGCGATGGTTGAACACAAGCTGTTTAAGTGTCTTCACCCGAGGTATATGTATAAAAACCGTGTGTCAGAAATGCGACTCCTGGCCGATAACTAAAGCACACAAANTTGAATCAATGCGACAGTAGTGACCTCGTGCGCCAGTCCCACGAACAACCGACAAGCCTCACAATACGTACTCAGTAATCGAGTCATCCGTTTGTCATGCTATCTGGGGTACAGTCGGATCACGGTGAATTAAGCAGATTTGAAAACCACATGTTTCGTTTTCTTATAATCCTTCGGTCTTCATTGCCCATCTTTTGTTTGGACGCCCTTTACTTCTGATATCCAGACGACCTTCAGCCTCTTTCTCTTTAAGCAGTGTACTTTCCAACTCCCATGCGATGCGTGCTCATCCTATATCTTTTTTCTATCAATTTGTTAACATTTGCGACCTTGCATTCTTCACGTATGTTCACGTACTCCCTACTAATGTTCTTCTTTTATGTCTGTAGTGTATCCAACCGCCAAGTATAAAAATAGCAACATGTAGGCCGGTGTCATGCTGGCCACGTGGTCCCTCTGTCGCTACGCGTGTTATTTTGTGAGAGTTGTCATACTAGACGTGTTGTTACCTGTGTCGGTGGCTGGCTGCTGAGAGTAGCGTGTCTGGAGCGTGGCAACAAAGTCGCTGCGCGAGTATTCAGGCGCAGCGGAGAGACCTGGTCGCCAGCGTCCAGCCATAGCTACCCATTAGACAGTACAGTGAAGATGTTTCATGTAGAGCTGTTCATTTTAGTATTGCATGTGTACATTTAATATACTACAGATATAATGCAAATACCTGTACTCATTACAGGAAATTATTGAAAATTCCTTCCTCCTTCCTTGATGCGGTACTCATAGCACACACACATAAACTACTAAGTATAATTGCACAAACAAAGTATTTTCGGACTCTATATAAACACAATTATTTTATATAGCCATTGAAAGGAATGTTTATNTAATTGCACAAACAAAGTATTTTCGGACTCTATATAAACACAATTATTTTATATAGCCATTGAAAGGAATGTTTATAATGTTGCATGTTTTTACCGACGAACGTTATAGAGTGTGACATTTCTGCTTCTGTCATATATTCCTGATGAAACTATAAAATTCGTCAAACGATGTAACTATCGTANTAATTGCACAAACAAAGTATTTTCGGACTCTATATAAACACAATTATTTTATATAGCCATTGAAAGGAATGTTTATGATGTTGCATGTTTTTACCGACGAACGTTAGAGAGTGTGACATTTCTGCTTCTGTCATATATTCCTGATGAAACTATAAAATTCGTCAAACGATGTAACTATCGTANTAGAGTGTGACATTTCTGCTTCTGTCATATATTCCTGATGAAACTATAAAATTCGTCAAACGATGTAACTATCGTAGAGAAGGAAGATGCATTTTCTTGGGGTAGCTCTTCAAGATATGAAGGGTGCGAAATTTCCCCGCACATAAACGCTGCATGTTCAGTGGATGTAAGAAAAATACCCCATTATTATCCCACTTACCGACGGGAAGATAGGCTTATGAGAAAGCTTTCAGGTTTCTGTGTTGTGTGTGCCTACCCCTCCCTTAAAAACTTTGCAACCCGTAAACAGAATTTCACCAAACTAGATACACTTGTAGTTCTTAATAAGATCAACCAATTTTTGTAGTTGTTTTCCACAAAACTTGTTTTTTTTAATGGCGGCTATTATAATACTTAGGGTCATATCTCATATTTGGGGAATCATGTAACCGATTTAAACGAAATGTTGTATATTGGCAATGCATCATGTAAGCATTAGATATAACAGGGTTATTGTTATTAGTGGGTAGTTTCCGAAGGCAGAATTAGACGAAAAAATAGGTTTTTGACGTGACAACGTCTTATAATTCGATAGAGCCGGCTGCACGCACGAAAAAACATGACTCATGCGGCGTTACCTCGCTCTGAGGCGTTCCATGTAAGGCTTGAAGTGCAAGCGAGAGCGCGGAACGAGCGAAAAAGAAGCACAATCGGCCTTTGCGTTCGGCAGCGTTCGACATCCGTCTCTCTCCTACTTGAGTGAGCGATGCGTCTGCGTGGACTATTAAATTGTAAAAAAAAAATTGACATAATTGTATTTATGCGTACAAATAAATCTCACTTGATCAATTTCATTGTGATTTCCAATTACCTCCTTCTCTATATACATACAAATCTATTAAACAAATGAAATTAAAATTTTCCTTTGAAAAATGCTACCATTCCATCAGTATTTTCGTAAGACGTTGTCACGTTCAACTATCGTCAGTAAACCGACTTTACAGACAACCAATTTTTTTTTCCTTACATTTCGGTAACTACTCAGCCGAATGTCACCATATTTTACATGTGCGTAATATTGTGATAGGCCATGTAAACTAAAGCAATTTAAATTAATAACATTTTTATTTAAAATGCTGACCATGTAACTATTTTAGGGTTATTTGCTACTAGCCGATCAACACGGCGTGTCTTGGCTTTAATTATATTTGTTTAATTAGGGATTTTGAGCCCAATGGGAGGGCAGGAGCCAAGTTAGGTACTAAAGGGTATTCCTGACAAATTTGGTCAAAATCCGTTGAACTGTGTAAAATTCTACTGAGAAAAATACATATATTTACATACAAGCTTTGGCATATATGTAGTATGAGCAATTTAAGCCAAACTTGGTATGCTGACACAATACATTACTAGCATCAAATATGCCAATACATAGCCAGTTTTATCGGCAATTTGGTAAGATAACGTTACATGAGAAAATAATTTTTTTGAAATATATCGGGGAACAATCAACAGATGCTCACAAAATTTCGCAAACAGGTAGGCCATATAAATCGATATGTGTTTGGATTAGAATTTTATTTTGAAAATTACCATATGAACATGCTTACTAAGTATGCTATAACCTACGAGATCATGCAACTAATTTCACTTTAACTTTTTATGCTGACTGTATCTATGTAACAGCATACAATTAGCAAATACATATGCTGTTTAGTCCGCCATTTTGGACGATAGTGCAGCATAAAGAATTAGCCTTTTATGTCCCGTCTCGGTAAACAATTAACTGATTCCCAACAAAATCAGGCGACAAGTTACACTTTTGTGGATCATCAAAATTGATATGCCAATTAAACTTTGTATTCTGACAGCATACATTAGAAGCATCAAATATGCTTGTGCTACGCCTCTTTTGCCCCCTTTCTTAACATAATAGCAGGTTATAAAATTGAAATTGTATGCCACAATTCTGGACTAATCAACTAAATATAACCAAATTTCCTAAACAAGCAGTGGCAAAGTAATCCATGTAAACTTACATAATGTAAAACGGTCAAGCATTTATTTTCAAAATGTTGGCCATATACACAATTTAGATGAGTTTTTCATATGTATATTAAACAAGTTAACAAAATTCAAACAAACTTTGTATGCTTATAGCATATGCTGAAATCATCATATACGCATATACAAATACCTTGTTTCAGGCTATTTCGCGCGATAGTGCCAAATGAGGAAATAAAGCCTTTATGCATTTATAAAGAAACCGATAAACTGATTTTTACCAAATTATTTAACAAGAATTGCTACAGTATATCATGCACAATTAAATAATTCAAGTGACTCAGACACTTATTATCAAAACTAGCGTATAGAAAATATAATATTTCAGTTTAGTGAATCGTATCTACCTAAATATTAGGCTAGTTGTAACTGAAAATGATGCTCCAAATCCTACCTCTGTGATGCAGTTGGTTGCACGCCATTTTACAGTACGGCGGATTCTGGGTTCGAGTCCTGAGTAAGGCACGTGTGTGTTTGTAATTGTCTCCCTCGTGTTACACATGTTTGTGGTTCCATTTCTAAAGACATCGCAGTCAAGGAGCTTCAATACCTACTTATGAAGTAAACTTTTAAGAACTTCATCAAAATAATTTGCATCCACAGTGAGGAAAGTAGGCTCATTACATGTATCGGTAACTCTTTGTTTTAGTCTCTAACAACGCGAAAATGCTATTGGAAAGTGTAAATAATATCGGTGCCATCACTGAAAAGACTTTAAACGCCCGACGTGGTCGCTCTAGTATGATACGTCAACTTACCGCAAACAGAAGGGGAACAAGTCACCCCGCTTCTGTCACCGTCACTTGGTCGCCAGTATGACACTGACCTTACACGTTCACTAATGAATGCAAAAATTCTTGAAGCATAATTAAACAAATACTACTACTTCTTTTGATCTGACTATTTTAATATGAATACATTATAATAACTTTGATTATATTAATATAATCTTTTTGTAATGCACTGAAAAAAAAAATTCCTGTGGCCGCACATTTGCCCATTCTCTTTTCAGTTAGAAACAGAAACAAAAAACTAATTTCCTTAACTCGCTGCCAACAAAACTGAAAGTAAAACAAGTAGCGATAATGATTAAATGTATATTACATAAATCTTATAACTACACTGGAAAAAATTATTCGCAAAATCACCACATCAGTGTATACGTACAGTAAAAAAAGTGCATATGGTAAATTATTTCCACATACATCCATGGTAGCATTCCTATAATTGCTCAGATGAGACTTAAATGCGTAGAAAAGCTCATAGTTGTGTAAAGTAACGAAGTTTAATACTCCTATATTTGAAGTCAGATATGTCATTAGAGTTAAGGAAGTTTTTCGGAATTTGTTTACAGAGTTTATTTTAAAGAATGATTTGGAAAAGTGTTCAGATAAAAGCGATTGAATTTTAGCAAGTTATTTAATGTACAGTATTTTATTAATTTGTACACGTCGCTTCAGTCCGCCATCTCTATATAAATACACGTTAAATTTTNTTTAATGTACAGTATTTTATTAATTTGTACACGTCGCTTCAGTCCGCCATCTCTATATAAATACACGTTAAATTTTAAATCTAGCGTTTACAAAAATTTTCCCGAAAGTTACATATTTCTAAATATTAAGTGTGATGAATATAGCACGTTTCGAAATTAAACGCTTAAACTACACGAGGCGATTATACCTTATGAAAAATAAAGTCGAAAATATACAAGACACCGCATAAATAAACGGAATATTAAAGGAGATACAAGCGTGTGAATATTGGGTTTTGAAAACGTATTTTCGCCTAATGCCTTGTACAACGCCTTCAAAGTCCACAGGAGAAAGGTGACTTAATGCATCCCATGTTGCAGTGACACATGCGNTTAATCTAGCGTTTACAGAAATTTTCTCGAAAGTTACATATTTCTAAATATTAAGTGTGATGAATATAGCACGTTTCGAAATTAAACGCTTAAACTACACGAGGCGATTATACCTTATGAAAAATAAAGTCGAAAATATACAAGACACCGCATAAATAAACGGAATATTAAAGGAGATACAAGCGTGTAAATATTGGGTTTTGAAAACGTATTTTCGCCTAATGCCTTGTACAACGCCTTCAAAGTCCACAGGAGAAAGGTGACTTAATGCATCCCATGTTGCAGTGACACATGCGTAATGCTGGCCGTCCTCGGTCTGTGCGCACTGTTAGGCTTGAGGAAGTGATAAGTCAGCACGTCAATGACGTGCCCTCCACTGGTGCACGCTCCATAGGGTGCCAGATGGGCGTGTCCCATTCAACCACGGGGGATATACTGTGGGCACATCGCCGCCATCCCTACCACTGGCTGAAGGTACAATGCATTCAGCGAAATACGTTTCCAAACCCAATTTTCACAGGATCCTATCTCCTTTTAATATTCCGTTTACGTATACGGTGTCTTATATATATTCGACTTTAGGTAGAATATACATATATATCACATTAAGCTGAGGATATTCGTTCAAGTACAAAATGTTGCTTCACTGGTGTTGTGGAAGGCTAGAAGCTATAACACCAGTACAGACAGCCACTTTCCCTGGAGCACAAAAACGTTTTGCTGCTTCTGTGATGAACCAATAGAAATTCTTCTTACGTGTTTACTCCTGTAAACACAATAACGAATTTAAAGTAACGTCACTTCAAAAATACTCTCTGTCGGAGCATCTTATACGAAGAATGTGAAAGTTAACGGGTTTGCCAGTGAAAACCAAAATCCTCTATCCAAACGTGTAGTCCATTAACGGCTATTTCTAACATTTCTGAAGCAGTGCTAAAGTTCTCCACCTCAGGTAAACAAAACTCAACAAAGTGTTGAAAATTACGCCAAAGGTACAACGTTCCGCATTCGTGCGCACTCAGTGTATTAATATTTGTATAACAACTATTTCTTACTTGGTGTNGTTATTTCTAACATTTCTGAAGCAGTGCTAAAGTTCTGCTACCAGGATATTCCTCCACCTCAGGTAAACAAAACTCAACAAAGTGTTGAAAATTACACCAAAGGTACAACGTTCCGCATTCGTGCGCACTCAGTGTATTAATATTTGTATAACAACTATTTCTTACTTGGTGTTACCAACAATCCTGTTTTCTCACTGTATTTTATTCATATAAATCAGGAATGAAATACAATAATTTATGGATCAATTATAAGTTAAATTTAAATTTAACCAAAAATAATACAATTATATGTTAAAAGATGTATAAACGAGTTGTGATTTACGGCATATTTATAAAATAACCGAATTCTTAATACATGGAGTGATTTTTAAATGGTAAGCTTCAAAAAGTGTGAAGAAACCACGAATAGTCTATACCAATAATAATGAAATGCCCACGTAGGGTGGCACAGCGGCAGCACACGTGACTCAGGTTCTAAAGACCCCAGGTTTAATTCCCGATCCTGTCAACTTGATTTCGGCTTTTATTTGAGTGTGTCATTATTGTCGAATATGAACGTTTCACAGTTTCGAGAAACTTTGGAGAGTTTGAAGTTTTGCCAACTGCTGTAAGTGGCTCGTGCTACTTTTTTTAATGTTTTAAATAATATGTTTAAGTGGCGTGGATGTCCTAACTGCCGCAGGAACGATACTTTTCTGGTTACAGCGCCCAAGAAAGCTTCGTGTGGACTCGGCATTGTTCGTTCCCAAAACCCGAAGTTACAGGAAGTAAGCAGACGCTCCGTAGTTTTTTTTTACGTAGCTCAGTTACGTTTTATTTCATTGCGGAGCGCGCCTACTCTTCTTGACTGTACTTTTCCGAAACAATTTCCATGCAAGTACGAATATTATAAACTGTGGTCAAACGTGTGCCTATGTACATAAACAAACATATATACATGTATACAATATTAGTAAGTCAACAGTCAAGATGAGAAAGGGGCAAATACCAGTGTGTAAGTGCCGAGACTAATTACTAGTCAGAGTTGGAAGAAAGGGGCTGTTCATTGGATGTGGGCAAGGTTAATTCTACTGAAGTTAGGAACAAAACGATATTTTTATGGGAGAGTTTGCATAAGAAACATTTCCGACACAAGGTGCGCTGGTGATCCAAAGAGTTTGCTTTGAAGCTGGCGGCAACTGGAGAAATCCTATATATGTTTGTGTAAAAGTTAGTGTTTGTCTCAAACTGTGATATAGACTTGCCCCACCCAAAATTCCAAGTACTAGTAGCTTTATTCTGTAATTATTATCCACGCCCTACAATGGTTTTTACAGGAACAAATATTAGAAAATGCGAAGTTAATTGGCATTGAGCGTTCATAAGCAAGCCTAATTAAATAACGTTAGGAATTTATGTCGGAAAATATTTAGCTGTCTGCAAAAGGAAGTTTGTACTTATTTCCCGGCTGCTTAAGGAAAATGCACAGGAAAGCCATAAATATTATTTGTTAAACCATTTCCCTATCATATTTTCCGATTCAGTAGTGATATTCAAACAAAGTACCTATGTACGCCTACGTTTTGCTAAATTCAATTTATGAAAGAACATGTAACAATGTGAATATATTTCGCTATATTTTCAGGCTAGCGTGAGAGCAAAGTTTATTATTTACGTAGGTTCTGACAAAATACAACTCTGGAAGATTTTACACATAAAAATTGCAATTATCCCATTTACCTACATACGAAACTGAAAAATGCGGTACACATGCGACACCAGTGCCATCTAGGGGCCAAACTATTAGCTGCCAAACTAAAAGCATTGAGCTTCCCAACCTGAGTAGAATAAAGCTTAATGTGAGGTATGGAGTATGGAGTAGTGATTGTGGAGATCTGAAGGGAAGAATTCAGAGTTTGTTTTGGGAAAAAACGTCTGGCTGGGAGNTTTTTCCCGGCTGCTTAAGGAAAATGCACAGGAAAGCCATAAATATTATTTGTTAAACCATTTCCCTATCATATTTTCCGATTCAGTAGTGATATTCAAACAAAGTACCTGTGTACGCCTACGTTTTGCTAAATTCAATTTATGAAAGAATATGTAACAATGTGAATATATTTCGCTATATTTTCAGGCTAGCGTGAGAGCAAAGTTTATTATTTACGTAGGTTCTGACAAAATACAAATCTGGAAGATTTTACACATAAAAATTGCAATTATCCCATTTACCTACATACGAAACTGAAAAATGCGGTACACATGCGACACCAGTGCCATCTAGGGGCCAAACTATTAGCTGCCAAACTAAAAGCATTGAGCTTNTGCGACACCAGTGCCATCTAGGGGCGAAAATATTAGCTGCCAAACTAAAAGCATTGAGCTTCCCAACCTGAGTAGAATAAAGCTTAATGTGAGGTATGGAGTATGGAGTAGTGATTGTGGAGATCTGAAGGGAAGAATTCAGAGTTTGTTTTGGGAAAAAACGTCTGGCTGGGAGGGGAGGGCAGCGTACTGACCTGCAACAAAGAGTCACAAGTAACGAGCGTGTGGCACAAAGACCGCCATTGTGTGGGGCAGACATGTGTGCGAAACCCTGGCGGGATTTTGNAAGAGTCACAAGTAACGAGCGTGTGGCACAAAGACCGCCATTGTGTGGGGCAGACATGTGTGCGAAACCCTGGCGGGGTTTTGGTTTGGGTGGCAGGGCAGAGAAATCGAGCACTAGTAACCCTCACAAAGGAAACGAATCTCTTTGGCGGCGCGTTCTTAGTAAAGGCGTCTCGACGGAACCCCAATTCCTTGTGGAGGAAGACGTGTGATGGTAACGAAAGAATTTGATGGTAGGTGGTAGAGTGGTGAGGGGGTAACTTAGTTAGAGACACAGAATACCCAAGGACGCAGAAGCGGAACAGGTTTGTTTACTGGAAAATCCGCACTGAGAGAGCAGTCAACNAGAGTCACAAGTAACGAGCGTGTGGCACAAAGACCGCCATTGTGTGGGGCAGACATGTGTGCGAAACCCTGGCGGGATTTTGCTTTGGGTGGCAGGGCAGAGAAATCGAGCACTAGTAACCCTCACAAAGGAAACGAATCTCTTTGGCGGCGCGTTTTTAGTAAAGGCGTCTCGACGGAACCCCAATTCCTTGTGGAGGAAGACGTGTGATGGTAACGAAAGAATTTGATGGTAGGGGGTAGAGTGGTGAGGGGGTAACTTAGTTAGTGACACAGAATACCCAAGGACGCAGAAGCGGAACAGGTTTGTTTACTGGAAAATCCGCACTGAGAGAGCAGTCAACNTGACACAGAATACCCAAGGACGCAGAAGCGGAACAGGTTTGTTTACTGGAAAATCCGCACTGAGAGAGCAGTCAACAAAATATTAAAATATTGGTTTGTATACGGTCAACAATACATTTAGCTGCCCCAAAAAAATATTTTGTTGAATAGACAGAACTTTAAAAGCAAAAAAATTAATTTTGCACATCTAACCAAACACACGATTTTATAAACCAAACCTCTGTGCTGTACCAAAAGAAATTAGGCTGTCAACAAAATATTTTTTGAAATCAACTGTATATATTAGCTTGACCACTTATTTGGCTGTCTTCGTTCAAAAATAGATCTCAATTGTTTGTTTGTATTTTTTGTGGAAAATAGGATAGCAACATTGCATTTAGTGCATATTTGTATGCTTAATAATTGTATAAACAACCTAATACAACAAGTTCAAAGGATGCTAATTGGTAAAGCTGGAAAACTTTAAATATTTATTTGCACAAGATGTCAGTATTTAATATGCATGTCTTTAAAAAACATTTAAACTTTATCTGAAGTCAATATAGCTGAGGTTGCTGAGAGGTAGCACTCAACTACAAATTAACTTGTTTCGATTCTTGGTCAAACTTCAGGCTTTTTTATAATACCCGAAACTGTTTAATTTACGTGGAGCCAAACAAATCTTTAGTTGAACCAACAGAATCTTTCTTTTTAGAACAACAAAATAAAAACAGCAAAATAACTTGGTTTCGAAAACCAAATATTTCATTATCACTATACAAACAACAAATNAACAACAAAATAAAAACAGCAAAATAACTTGGTTTCGAAAACCAAATATTTCATTATCACTATACAAACAACAAATTTGATTGCGCCAAAAAAAATTTTTTGATTCAACAAAACCTTTTTCGCAGTGCGGTTCACACTCTCTGACGTTAAAGTCGAACGCCTTTACGCATTGTGTTGTATCGCAGCGTACCTGACGGGTCACTTAGTATTCCCGAGAATACAGGAGTGAAAACAGCCGATAATATCGCGCGAACAAAATTACGTCACTCGCCAACAATGTCANTATTCCCGAGAATACAGGAGTGAAAACAGCCGATAATATCGCGCGAACAAAATTACGTCACTCGCCAACAATGTCAAAACGCCGTCCTGGTAACTTACTTGCCAGCCGGCAGCCCAGCCAGGGAAAGTTCCGCAGCCCGCAATACAATCGCACACGAGACTCATCCCAGAGCAAATGGGTACGCCCACATGAAAATAACCGACACGCCATACAACTTCTGTGTACGTGCCTATTCTATGCTTGGGTCAGGTTTCAAGATGTAGACGTAAACGTGCTACCTTGTAAGAATTAGAGTCCATTCATGGTTATTTCCAACATTTAAGAATACCTGCTTAAGGATTTTTTTTTTTTTTTTAAGGCTATTACAAGAGACCTGTAAATTTCGCGAGTGCATTTGAGGACCAGCTGGGATTAAAAAACATGTACATTTGATTTTCTTTTTCATTTGGACAGCAGTTTGTAAGACACGCCTTGTACGAATTCTAGCCAATGTTTAACGTGCAAGGAAACAGGAACTGAATCCCGTGCTACCTGGTCTGAGGTAAAACTGCAGCGTCAACCAGTGAACAACTAACTGAGGCTCGAATACACACAGGATTGTGGAGTCTAGCTCGTTGCCGAATGTAGCCGCGAAATTTCCGGATCTCTAGCTATTCCTCCGCCTCATGGAGATAAAGCTTAACTAAGTGTAGAAAATTGTACCAAATGGAACCACGCACCACATTCGTGCGTACTGAGTTTAAANGAGATAAAGCTTAACTAAGTGTAGAAAATTGTACCAAATGGAACCACGCACCACATTCGTGCGTACTGAGTTTAAAGACATATTACATGGGAACAACTATAGTGCTATTCATACCAACTTTATATTT
Organism: Clitarchus hookeri; assembly: GCA_002778355.1. Taxonomy (NCBI): domain Eukaryota; kingdom Metazoa; phylum Arthropoda; class Insecta; order Phasmatodea; family Phasmatidae; genus Clitarchus; species Clitarchus hookeri. The sequence goes on along the minus strand of NQII01005752.1, from coordinate 58,352 downwards.
AATAATATAGTTTGTTGATAAAATGTAGGTTAAATATCGGTTTATCAAAAAATTAGATACCTTNAAACTTTATATTTAATAATATAGTTTGTTGATAAAATGTAGGTTAAATATCGGTTTATCAAAAAATTAGATACCTTTGTCAACACAAGAATAAAACGCTTGTGACAAACCTACATGAAATATTTTACAAACAAGCATTCAGGTTATACGTAAGGTAATTTTTCAAAGGCTTCATTCAAAAAGTACGAATATACCGCGAATAGACTATATTTCATTCGTGTAAAGAATTTTACGCAAAGGATACACTACTATCACGAAATACGAGTAAGCATAATGTCCCATGGTCGTGTCAGTTTTACGAGCGGAGAGGTTCCGGCGGTACCGAGGCCTTGATAGCCGATGAGGGGAAAGCGAGGTGAGTACAGAGCAGTGCCGGAATACAAGGGCGGGGGAAACGGGAGATCCCCGAGGAAACCCGCCAACCAGTGGCATAGTCCGGCGCGATTCTCACGTGCAAAAACGCGGGGGCGACCCCGCCGGGAATCGAACCCCGTTAGCCTTGGCGAGAGGGGAGGACTCTAGCCACTGAGCTACCGTGGCCCCGCCAGTCCAGCGATGTTTAGTGGACGCGAGGAAGTGTTTTGTGGGAGCGCGAGCACCATTCTTTGTTGCTCTGCTTGTAAATGTTCCTCGCAACATGCAGAACAGCTCACCAAAGTCTTGATTGTCCCAAAGACAGCCAGCTAAAAGATGAGAACATTCCGGCAGCAGTGTTATAGACGGGTGCTGTCAGGCTTATCGGTACCAAACCTCACTCTTTGCTGAACAGGCGGCTTGGACTTCCGTCGATATCCTACTCATGTCGCTGGTGGCCCTAGCTCCTCCGAGTTGTATCGACGCTTCCGTCAACTACACCTCTCGCCGGTGCCTCTAATATACCTTCGTCTTTGTTAGGACCCGTCACATTTACAATGAAACTTCCCTTTCAAATTTCACCACCAGGACGATTGGGCTTTCTAAAATCATATACAGCGTTATTCAGCTAATANTGAAACTTCCCTTTCAAATTTCACCACCAGGACGATTGGGCTTTCTAAAATCATATACAGCGTTATTCAGCTAATACGTTCATCCCAAATATCTTCCGAACCATTGGAGGAATCAAAATTTTTGTTTCGAATTCGTAAATGGCACAACAGGGCTCATAAAACACTGTATACATCCGCTCCGAGTGTTAATTAATTACCGAGATAACGATTTCAACTTTGGTTTTTTAAATGGGAATGTACTTATTACTCCCAATAGCATAACATGTTACTAAGCGGTGAGTTCATTGGCGTGATTATTTTGAAAATCTGACGTGACATTTTNTGAAACTTCCCTTTCAAATTTCACCACCAGGACGATTGGGCTTTCTAAAATCATATACAGCGTTATTCAGCTAATATGTTCATCCCAAATATCTTCCGAACCATTGGAGGAATCAAAATTTTTGTTTCGAATTCGTAAATGGCACTACAGGGCTCATAAAACACTGTATACATCTGCTCCGAGTGTTAATTAATTACCGAGATAACGATTTCAACTTTGGTTTTTTAAATGTGAATGTACTTATTTCTCCCAATAGCATAACATGTTACTAAGCGGTGAGTTCATTGGCGTGATTATTTTGAAAATCTGACGTGACATTTTNACTCCCAATAGCATAACATGTTACTAAGCGGTGAGTTCATTGGCGTGATTATTTTGAAAATCTGACGTGACATTTTTGAAATAGGAGTATACTTTCGACTTTAACTGTGGCGGGGTAGGTTGCATCACCCGCTGGAAGATGTTACATTTGTGTGGAACGGGAAACAGAAACCATAATAAAGCTACGAACATCAAATTAAACACATGTATTATTTGTNGTTACATTTGTGTGGAACGGGAAACAGAAACCATAATAAAGCTACGAACATCAAATTAAACACATGTATTATTTGTCAACAATAACACCAACAAACAACCTTCCGCATGCCTTCGCTACTGTATCACTAGCGCGTGTCGCCTGTGTAGGAACACTGCACTGGACATCCCTGCGGATGAAACAGCCTACCTCGCCACAGAAACAGTCAAATGCATACTCCTAAGAACATCCACGTATATCTCAAAATGTGCTCGTCAGGTTTTCAAATTGATCACGTCACTAATCCCGCCGCTTATTAACAAGTTATGCTATTAATACCAACGAGTATTTCCCCATTTTAAAAACCGAAGTCGATATCGATATATCAGTAGTTAATTCCATATCTCGGAACAGATATAGAAGGTGTATTTTGAGCCACGTAGTGCCATTTACGAATCCAAAATCTAAATTTCGATACCTTCGGCTTTTCCAAAGATATTTGTGGATAACAATTTGTCGAAAAATCCTGTATACAGAAAATTACACACGTATATTTTATATAGGCTTCGTGGTATAATATTTCTCGTTTCACATGTTAATATGCAGTGAAATGAATGGTTCACTCTCTGATTGAGAGTCGCTAAACGTCTAAGTCATTTGGCCTCCACAAGAATCGAACCACTGATACCTTGGTTAAAATGCAAACACCGACTTTGTGCTCTAGAATTTTTTGCAGTTCATGTACGAAGGAAGAAAAATTTCAACACTAGGGCTTACTCATTACAATAAAGCTTTGGTATAAAATTTTTTTAACAGAAAATGATTCTAGTCTAAGGCCCTAGAATGTTTCGTATAGATTTATAACTGATGTTTTGAATTCAGCATCTCCTTCTTGATACAGGACAGGCCAACACTGCTATGCGCCTAACGTTTTCTGTCAATGTGACTATCAAGTGACAAGGTGTTATTCCAAAAAAATATTACTTTAATGGTCATTGTTACCTCAAAGTTAACAAAAAACAGCCAATTCTACTTATTATTACTTCAAACGTCGCACTTTGCTATTAAAAAACTTTTTCCGACGGACTGTCGACGCTGTCGCAAACTGTCCTTTCCGTATTTACATAAACCTGTCCACAGGCCACTTAAAGGTAGCTAGTTAAGAACGTTTTTGTTTTGGGCTTCGGGTAAAATAATTATAAGAAATAATATGCAAGGAAAAGAATAAATGTTTAAAATTTTTCCTAATTTACTATGACATTAATTCGATAAATGCATATTTGAATTAAAATAAGTACACAGTTAAAATTTTTTGCTAATTAAATATAACTACAATAAAAAAAAAGGTTTAAAGTACGAAGGGGCACTCATCGTTGTTTGAGAATGGCTAACAATATATGCAATTAGGGGTAAGTATATTTTTCGCAGATTGCCAAATCAGGCCCGAACCAACTGCAGTCGTAATTCCGCCAGTGAGATATTTGGGCAGCTCTTAATAAGGAATTATTGAGGGCAGATAACGGTGAAATGTGGTGAGAATTGAGCAACGCTGGAATACAAGGGCGGGGGAAACGGAAGATCCCCGAGAAAATCCACTCACCAGCAGCATCATCTTGTGATTGAACCCGGTTTACCTTGGTGGAAGGCGAGCAGTGTGGCCACTCACCCACCGCGGTCCCAAGGCTGCTGGAAGAAGTTTCGTTGAAGTACAGCAGCGGGCAATTGAAGGCAGTGTGGTTATGAAAGCGATTCCACGGTTACATCTCGGAGAATGCCACGTGCTTAATCCGACCCAAGGTACACGTCCGAAATCCGGAAACATTCTTGAATCCGAACCAGCAGACGTGGCCGTCTCAAATTCGTCCCCTGTGGACTCCGTCGGAAGTGACGTAATCCGAGGCATAGCATCATGCCGCACCACCTTCGTGGCACGCACGAGGCGACTTCCTTGAACCCTGACTCTTTACCACCGGCAGCGCTGCATTATTCACAGCTAAATGAATAAGTAATTAAATTCATTAAAAAGGGTTTTCAACCCCCGCTCTTTACCCTCGCCCTGGGTTAGAGAGGGGGGAACGGAGAGGAGATTGTAATGCTTGAAAAATCCCTGGTAGCTATATCTACTGCTCCCCCCGCTGACCGGATGGTGGAAGGGCTGCAGTTGAATGGTCAGAGGTCAGGCGGAAGGGGCGCTAAGCCCGGCAGGTAGGCGAGGTAATTGTTCGCAAACAATGTTAAGCGCCGGCCGGCGTTACAAGATAAACACTGTCCGAGAAGCTGCTACAACGTAGCAGCCTGTTACTGCCATGCTAGCGGCCGCCGCTCATCTGTCGTATCATCAGTTACCGTTGTTTCAGCAACGAGACGACGGCAGGGCAACACGATCATGTTCCAGACATAGGCTAAATCCTAGCTAGGTAGAGTTTCGTCTATTGCCCAAGTCCCAGATATTGGCTTACAGTCTGAGAGAATCATGTGTTGAAATAGGTCACGCTTATTGCTACTTAATTTCCCAAAAGTTTAACGCTGTTATTCATAATCAAAACATTACTGTCCGTAATTGGATTACATCTAGGTAAGACGAAGTGCACTAAAGTCTCAAAGCTCTGTTTACTGTAAACAGAGTGCCAATATCAGCCCGAGTAAAGAGGTTCTAATGGCACACTAGCTGTCATTTTTGAGACGCTCAAATTTGTTCACTGTGCAGCTTATGCACGCATTCTTGCTTATATTCTAATGACAATTTTAAATGGTTTTAACTATGAAAGTGTTAACATGACATGCCTGCATCTTGGGTATCTGTCCTACGAGCTTAAGCGTTCCATGCCAACATGTGTATGTTTTGACGTGATCTCAGTAAGCAAAGAGAAATTGACCGCTGGCTCAGTGGCTAGTGAGATACACATAACTCAAAAGATTCTCCACCGAGTCCTGAAGGCCTGAGCGACAAATATTTCGTTATCAGAAACTCTACACTCTGATACAACATGCATTTGTAACGTGAGAAGTTTAACAAACTCTTCAAAATAAGTAGAACATTAATTGAGAATTCCCATGTCTAGTGTTAAGAAAATATAAAACTATTGCATTTTAAGTTTTATTAAAATTTTTTGAAAAATTAAGTACAAAAAAATTATTTATTACAAACTCCACCGTCCACAACGCCATATAGAGAAAAAATATATTTTATAAAAAATTACATACTACTCAAAAACCAAAACAGCCCCTGAATGAACTATTGCGCGGTCCTCATTAACGCGAGCATTTCTATTGCTGTCGCTAGCGAAATAAATAGCAAACCACCACAAATGTATTTATAAATAAAAAATTAACTGAAGAATACTTATACGTATACGAAACCACCACCAAAAAAAATTAAGTAATATAAGCAAACTTACTTTAATATAAAAAATTAAGTATCCACCATCAAGACTTTGACCACTACCCACGCTACTTCTCGCAATTATCAAACACTTTACATGCAGCGGAATTTTAACTGTATTTGGTAATTACATCTGAGCATTATAACTTTGGTATGACGCACTGGTACAACAGAAAATATCTTTATCGAAAAATAAGACTTGGAAGTGCAAGCAGATTTTTATAGCATGAATCTCAAACGTGGCGTTAAATTTTTTAGTAATATTGCTAGCAAAAATAACCCCTAGAAATCTCTATTAAAATATGGCCAGAATGTAACAAAAATTGGAACCAGGAGGGTCTGACCATCCAGCCACTTTTGACCATGATGCTACTACTATTGCTGGTAACGATCACTTCCTGAGACAGCGATACGTGGCAAACTTTCGTCGCTACTGACTGTCTCTCCATTTAGGATACTATAGTGGTGGTCTTCAGAAAACCTGGCAATAACGTATTACCTCAGCTGGTCAAAGTGAGTGACCAAGTAAATAGATTTGGGTGGCTCTTGACATCGAGCTCTTAAGAACATTACAAATTTACCAATAATATATTTACGCTTTTCATCATTCTCCTCCACATTTGGGCACTGCACGCAAAATATTGATATTAGTACACACTAAGAAATTATTCGGAAATTTACCATACCAGTGTACACGCTTAGTGAGAGAGCGTAAATGGTAAATTTTTTCCTCTACATATTCATTGTAGCGTTCCTACATTTACTCAGGAGACAGTTGAATGCGTAGGCTACTTCCCAACTTTGTATAGTAGCGATGCTTAACATTCCTATGTGTGCAGCTTGATGCGTGGTCTTATTTCCATACAGCGTATAAGGTAAAAATTTCTATTACAGTTTAGGAAGTTTACCAGAAATCATTTTACAGTGTTTTGAAGAATCACAAGTAGCCAATGACGTAGGGCAACATANACTTCCCAACTTTGTATAGTAGCGATGCTTAACATTCCTATGTGTGCAGCTTGATGCGTGGTCTTATTTCCATACAGTGTATAAGGTAAAAATTTCTATTACAGTTTAGGAAGTTTACCAGAAATCATTTTACAGTGTTTTGAAGAATCACAAGTAGCCAATGACGTAGGGCAACATAAAAACACATTTATCTTTGTGGGCTTTCCAATTAATTAAAACATTTGTTGAGTCTATTATAATGTGTTCATGTATATTAACACATTGCACTCTGAACACGTCAGTGTCACTCAGGATAAGCCAGAATTGTGTGACAAATATCTTGCATTATAGGAACGTCATTTCTGCTGGTCTCTGTTTTTCCCACTAACCACAGCCCGACTGCATCGAACCACATTTCACACACTCACTCCACTGAATAAAGTTTATTACCGACTGACTGTCAGCCAACGGAGTGCCGAGTTGATAGTGTCCAAATCAAATAGCCTTTCATATGTAACAGGCAATGCAATCTATATTGTTCATTTGAATTTATCTATAAATAGTATTATTTTTATTTACTATTGTTAGTTCGCGTTTGCTGTAACGTTCTTTTTAGATCCTGAAAAGCATTATTGAAACAACATAACAGCATACATGCAAATTATGTTATCGGTGGCGTATGATATTTACATTTTAGACGGAGGTACATTCGGGCATATTGTTCTCAGTGTTAAGGAGTATTGAGTTCCTCTTGTAATTATGTATTCATCACTGTGTTATGTGATTTACCTACTTAGCTCTTGAGTAAGGGCGAACCATACTCCTTCGAAATTATCTTCATGATCGTAATGAGAATTTTCTCTTTGCAGAAGAAATATCGCTACACTCTAAACCCGAATCAGGATATGAATCAGTGAAATAAAATTCACTGAAAGTCAGTTGATAAGCTACTACCGACTGGCGAATCAAGGAAATTAACTGGTAACAAGAAACTTGTGGCAGTGGAATTCTCGATATTCAGTGAGAATCACAAATAAATAAATGAAATTCAGCCACCAAATTAATTAGTTATCTGTAGGGGCAGTGATATTTCGCGAAAAGATTTCGAGATAAGAAACAGTCCAAAGCACTGTAGGGTCGTCCAGCTTCTTTGATTAGCTGAAACAAGTTCCGGCCCTTGTTAACCGTTTGCGAACGAATCACGAAGGTTCAGTGTCAGAGTAACATATTCCTGAGTGGCTTGGTCAAAGACGGACACGGCACCAGCAGCCAATAGGGGTATAACAACAGCTGAGGTGTGTATATAGTATTAAAGTAAACTGTGTGCTCCGATTTTTACGCAAAAAGTCACTGGTCCTAATTATCTGGCACCGATTATCAACCGCTCAATTTTCACTGTGTTTGCACTGACTTAGCTAAATTCTCGATGTTTAAAATTTAGACGTGAAATGTGTGGACTCGCGGAGCTGGATTTCTTGCGAAATCCAACTGCGACGCCCCGGATTTACCCCCCGGGCCGAAAACAAAACGAAGTGCAGAATTGGAGAGGCGAGTCAAACGTCGGAGCGGGGAAGCACCATTCGTTGAAACGAACGCACAAAGGCAGCTTTTTTATGTTCCGCTCTCAAGTCGAATAACACACGGCACAAAGCATCCGGTGTTTAATGAGGAACTCTGGGAAGCAAAAGGAGAATGGTTCACAGCTACCTTCATTGAAATTCTGGGAATTGCAGAAAAAAAAAATGAGGGGGAGATTCGCTTTGCAGTATGTTGGTTTGAAAACACCCTTTGGAAGTCTCAGCGAGGTTTGTATGTAGACACACAACCACCAACACGATATTAGAGAAAAAAAATGACAACTCTCCATATGATAATTTTACGGTACAACACCTGAAAAGAGTTGAGATTTTTTTTTCAACTGACCGTAATTACGTTTTCAAATGAAGGCGGAATATTTTTCGTATCTGAAGAAAGACCAAAATGAGTTTGCTTCGAAAGAGATTGAAAACGTAAATAACATCCAACATTCAATGTTCCCTTCTTTATATACACAAGTTAAATATAAAGGAAAAAGTTTTTAAAAAATGTTATTCACACAGCTTTCTTTGCTTTTGCACTTAAGTGATGTTCTGCAGCTGGACAGAGATCGTTATTAAACCTTATACTACGCTAAATAAGATGAAGTGATGTGCCTTTTACTTAAAAAGATAAACGAAGTAACTAATTATACAATTGACTGTGGATGATTCGAATGATCGACTTTAACAACGACCATATTCCATAAGACCGTAACAAACTCTGATGTAGGAATGAGGTCTAGAGACTTGTAATAATCACTAGTTAATTAGGTGCCATGCTACATTGCAAACACATGTACATACATGTCTTTTCTGTCATTGGACCACTGGTTTTTGACAAGCTATCAAGGATTTGAGTCATTAGCTAACAGCTAGAGATATATAGTCTGAATATTGTAAAACGGAAAAAATTAGTTCTGGATATGGCAGGACCTAATTAAAAGGTTTTACATATATGGTTAACTAGTTATAAAAACAATGCTTCATTTCTTATCCATCAAGTTATGTTAAACCTTATTTGTATATGTAGGTATTGTGACGTTTACTGCCGACACATGCAAATAGGTCTCCGTATATGTTTCATTAGGAAGATGTTCGTTTTTCAAGGAATAGAGAACCCCCCCTCCCCCCAAACCCTTCCGTAAGTGTGTCATCAAAGGGTATCTTTTAGTTTGGGTTTGCACAGTAAAAGGAAACGTAAGTACAAATAATATATTTTTCCCTTTTTCTGAAGTACAAAAAATACCAATTCCCAATATGGGATTAGAAAATCTATTTAAAAGTTTACTTAAATCCCATGCATTTTAGTTCTCCCACAAAGACCTTCCAATTTATATTTACATATTGTTTTGTACAAAATGATTAAAACAAAAAAGCTTAATATATTTTTATAATTTTCAGAGCAAATGCACCCCCAACCCCCGCTACCCCTTTTAAAATCAAGGAAAAGCAGTTCCTTCCCTAATAAATTTCCTGTCCTGTCTTCTCCCCGGGCAGGGAGAACACAAACTTTATATACAAATATTTCGCAGTCTTCTGGAACATTTCCCGACGTTCCCAGAGCGGAAACGCCCCCCTGGTGGTGTCAGGGCTGACTGGCGTCACGTTGTTATGGAAACGCGCAGGGGATGGAGGGGGCAGCAGACGAGGCTTCGAAGCAGCACACTATCACACCACGCGCCATTTGCTGTCCAGCAGTCATGCAGGCAACAGCAGCGAGGTGGTTAGTTGAGCGAGCCCCATCGCACCAAAGGTAAGTCATGTCCACGGCCCTCGTGTAGAAGCGGTTAACCATAGTGAGGTGAACTTATGCGTAGTTATGATGTGCGTAGGTCGTCACAGTATATTTATTTTTGCCAGTTTGAATATTATATTACACTTTTACATTGCCTCAGCAAATTTTCAGAATGGGGCTGCTTTGCAAGAAAGTGGAAAAAAGGTACTTGGTGATTTAAAGATTTTAGTATTTTTGTCGTACCGGAATTTTATTATGAATTCGTAGTTGATACCAAGTAATACGGCGGATAATCAACTGTAAAGTAAATTGACGGAATTTCAAATTCAATAAAACTTCAGAAAAGTACAAAAAATTGCAAATTTTTGGAGGAAGGAAGTATCTTCATCGTGACTAACCAAGAGTCATTTAATTTTTTTATAATTGGGCTTAAGAATTTGATTTATTGTAGCACGGTAATTAGCTTACACCTATTTAACTAACCTCGCGTTACTTAATTAACATGAATAAATTATTTAGCAAATTCAAGCTCACAAAAAATTATAGACGAAAATTTTGAACTAGTTTTCTATTTTAATATTGTGTGTCCGTGAACATGTTTGTAAAAAGCGAACGAAAATAAATCAGGTTATTTATCTTTTCAGAGAATTATTCTCTTTAAGGTCATTTTCGGTTTGCTGGAAGTAGCATGTCAACAATGTCTGTAAAATACACATCAACAGTTTGGCAGTTTAAAATGGAAACTGGTTCATATACGCCTATTAAGCTAAAATGAGTCCATAATACACATCAGTATTGAATGATGCCTATGTGCATTTTGCTATGCCATTTCGATCCCCTTTGGCAGAATTTATGCTGCTATTCACCATGTATTCCACTTTTGAGTATTGCGAAATACTGAAAAAGGTGCAAAATTAGGCGATAATCTCACATCGGAAATGCATAAATTATACCTGGTGTATTCAACCAATTAATGAGTGAAGAGATTTGGGCGGCTCTTAAAATCGAGGTCTTCTGAGCGGATAAAAAAATTAATGATTATAAATACTAGATAAAGATGTGAAAATTAAAGTGTGTGTAATGAGGAACCGGCAGTCTAACGAGATCTCGTGAAGCCAAAGTGGGCCATGGTAGAGATGGTGATTTATCTCCAAAATGTCATGCACCATGTTAGGTTCCAACGTGCTATGCATATAGAGTTTTGTAAACTACCATTACATGAAGTACTGCCACAAAATATCACCACCTCTAGCGATGGGAAATGCGCAGGGGCGGGAATAGGCCGTTCACGGTAAAGTGAGCACGTTTTGAGACTTTACTTACTTTTTCCCCACCAGTAATTTTTTATCCCTACACAACTTTTTAAAAATAAATATTGCCGTATAAGTAAAAACCTGAAAAATTCGCGAGTTCAATACCTGCAGGCTAGACTCTACAGTTTTATGTAAAAATATGCCCATATAAACTGCACATTGGTTGTCTACTCTCACAGGGGAAGGCGACAATTGGACACCGTTCTCCAGGAGGTGTCAAAAATATTGTAGACCAATGACTAAAGTTGTATAAGTGCACGTGTTTTGAATTCTAGCTTGTCCCGAAATGAAACCGCGAATTCTTCAGGTCTCTACATATACGTAATAAACACAGTGTAAATATTTTACCGGACTCAAAAGTTAACGTTTATGGCTACAATAAAATAAATTTATTAACTATTTTTCCAAATTAGAGGGCTTCAAGAAATGCTCACTTTACCGTGAATAAATAGCCTATGGGCAAAATGAGTGACTTGTCTCACTGACCACACTCTGCGTGTTGCTACAAGCCGGATGAGACAGCACGCAGAAGTCGCACCACAAAGCCGATAAGTGCGAAAAAAAAATTCCATTTGCGTCCGTTTATCGACCAAATAATTTAAAGTCACCCAATTCTGGGCTCTTCTCACTCTCTCCAGTAAATCGTTAGAACTTCTAAAGTCATAATACTGTTGATGGAACTATTTTCGGAATAGAAGTGCGAAGTTTTGTCGTAAAAACGGCGTATCTAATAGAAGATTTAATGGTTATCCGGATTCTGGAAACAATTTTAGTTATTTTAATAGCCACCAGAATCTCTCTTACAGCCTTTTATAAAGAAAAATTATAGAGTTCATTAATTTTGTAATGATACATGACCATTTTATATTTGAGACGTAACGAAGAACATAACTTAGAAGTTAATATATTTTTATTTTTTGTAAACTACTGATACGACATGATTACACGGTAGAGACTAGTATGGAAGTACGTAACTATTTCACTAAAGATGAATGAATAGCTCGTTGGGATTCCCCATACAGCAGAGTCGAGGAGTACAGATGTAAGGTTTATCCAGCCGACAACCAGCAATCGTGCGTTTGTGCACATTACGTCAGCGTAAGGGGAACTCTTTAAATAACAGCACTGCACACATAACATGGAGTGGAGAGACGTAGGCGGCTCTTTACATCGAGGTCTTGAGAACCTAAGAGAAATAAGTGAGGTGAGTAAGTAACGCCAGAATGCAAGGGTGGGGGAAACGGCAGATACCTGAGAAAACCCGCCGATCAGCGGCATCGTCCGGCACGATTCACACATGCAAAAATCTGGGAGCGACTCAACCGAGAATCGAACCCGGTTCACCAAGGTGGGAGGCGAGTATTTTGTCTAGCCACTGCACCGCCGCGGCCCCTAACACACATAAAGTGTTTTCTCTGAAATCTTCAGCAGTTCCACACACACAACATATATTAAAAAGGAAAACATGATATCGGTAAATAAACGGTATCTTCAAGATAATTGCGCAAATAAAAATTAACATAATTCAGGTTTCTGAATTCCAAGTTANTATTTTGTCTAGCCACTGCACCGCCGCGGCCCCTAACACACATAAAGTGTTTTCTCTGAAATCTTCAGCAGTTCCACTCACACAACATATATTAAAAAGGAAAACATGATATCGGTAAATAAACGGTATCTTCAAGATAATTGCGCAAATAAAAATTAACATAATTCAGGTTTCTGAATTCCAAGTTTGCGAAAAAAAAATCGCATGACAGTATTCTCACTAACTCTAGCTTAATCCTTTTTTGGCACTTGCATGATAATTTACTCATTGTATAGTCTGTTCATACTTAATTGAGCACGTTTGAAAGCTTGGTTAGAATCTACATTCTCTTCCATTCTCTACTCTTCCGCTATATTTATTTTTAACTTTGGCGTGGACAGGTCCGCCTTATTCATGCGTCATAGAAGTGGGAACCGAGGATATTTAAGGAAAGCACATAAGGTAATAAAATTCAAATTTGTGCTCTTAAAGTGTATGAAAAGTAAAATTCTTATACTTCACTAGCCATATATTTCACAAACATTACGCTCTCGGTACCTCAGTAGTCAGTAGGTACTAATTTATCTGATTCACTGCCAACGTGCAGTTATGGATAGCAAGTTTCTTTAATGGCTGAGTCCAAAGAGCTCTCTTTAACGTGAACAGCCTTCACCTCCTGAAATGAATGTCGTAGCTATAACCACTTACAAGAAAACTGTAAACATCACGAAATGAATAAACCTGGGAACAAATGTTTACATATTTGGAAAATACAAGGAATTTGTGACGTAAGATGATATATAAAAAAGCTGCTATTAGGGGAGGTGTAACCTTTACCACGCTGCTAACCGTTATCATAAGTCGGTCGAGTCCAGCCCTTACTCCATTCTACGTTTACTTGAGAACATATATGCTTACTGACCTCCCGAGGATTACACTTAATACAAATTTTTCACTAAAAGTTATTCGACTGTTGGCAAAAAGAGTAATGGGAAGGTTCCTAACAAAATTATNCTTAATACAAATTTTTCACTAAAAGTTATTCGACTGTTGGCAAAAAGAGTAATGGGAAGGTTCCTAACAAAATTATGACGTATTCGGAACAATAGAATTAATCTGGAAATATTTTTAAGCTTACTTTCCAAAAGGAAAATAAGCATATGTATGTGTGTCTGCGTGTGTTACCCTCCAAAAACTATTGAACCGTAAACCTAATTTTTCCAAACTTTTGTAATACTTTATGAGGACACTACTTTTGTAGTTTAAAACCATTCCGGTTCTTTAATTTCTAAAATGACGATCGTTTTATAGACATTTTATTGTTTTGGTTGCCGCTTATAAAATTACTAATTTTTAATTACTACGAAAGTTCGATTGCAAACAAAATTTTTTAGAAATAAAATATGGAATCTATTGAAACCAAATGTGGGCAAATAACAAGTTTGTGTGATTTTGCCATTTTTCTAGGCAAACAGCAAAACGATGATGGGGAAATACGCACGAGATTGACGAAAATTAGTATATCTCATTCCTAGTTAGTATTTGTGATGGCATTTGCCTATGGCGAAGCATCGCAGCAGATAAATAGTTTACCATAACTGCGGCATGATATAGATATCCCAAATCAGAGCTAACTGACCCTTGGAAATTGAGAGTGAAGTTTGTCCGATTATTGAGAGACGATGAGGGTGAAGCGAGGTGAGTATGGAGCAGCACCGGAATGCATGAGCAGGGAGGTGGGGGGGATCTCCGAGTTAACCCGCCAACCAGTGGCATTGCCTGGCACGATCCCCACGTGAAAATTTAGGAATGACTCCGCCGGGAATCGAACCCGGTACGTCTTGGTGGGAGGCGAACGTTCTAGTCCCTGCGCAATCCACAATTTCACTAGAAAATAAACTGGGCACGTCTAGATGGAGATTTTCAGACATTCGCCATCGCAATGCAGATGTCTGTCATGGAAAAACAAGACTGAGCACGATAAAGTACTTAAAAAAGACAAGTGACCTATGGACGACAAAATAAATAAATATGTGCGGGGTTTTGTTTTTCCATTGCAGACATCTGCATGGCAATGGGGAATGTCCAGTAATCTCCATCTAGTCATTCACCCCCACTCCACTATTCATTGAAATATCACACATATTGAGTACGCACTACGAGTTTTGCGTTACAGCATCGCAAGGAGTTCCATGACGTGGAAGTGCCAGTGAAAGTAACTAAGCAAGAACACTCGTTCCATGTGGCGTACACTAGGGTTGCCATGCGCTGTCTTCCACAAACAGGGTAAAAATTAAAACTAAATTAAAATGTTGAAATACGCCAGAGGAGTTTAAATAACGTCACAGATTATTAATATAAACTATTCACAGTAAAGTAAACACTTTCGAACTAGACACCTGGAAAAAAAATAGCTGTCCGTTAACTGCAAGCATGCCAACATAAACACTAGCGTGCACTCTCTCAGTTACGTTGGCAGCAAACTAACGAAAATAGTTCCAAGAATTGATCTTGCATTGCGCGACTGTAATGATTAAGTTTAGGGTACATGAGGTTGACTTTTATCTGCATTATACACATTAGACTACGAAATTACATGTCAGTAACGCATTATGGTTGTTAAACAATTTCTCGTTTTGACTTGAATGATAAATGAATGAAATAATCACGCCCATGACAGTGTACATTTTTTATAAGAAACATTTTNCTCGTTTTGACTTGAATGATAAATGAATGAAATAATCACGCCCATGACAGTGTACATTTTTTATAAGAAACATTTTCTCATTTTACAGTGATCCTTTTATGGTAATATTTTCTGCACTATAAATATTTATTTGTACTGGTTTTCTGAAGGTGTTAGTTAATATGATGTCTTGACAGTTGCGCTTGTTTCAATTAAATAACTACCCGGCGTATACGTTATTTTTTCGTTGAAAGATAGAACTGAAGCTACATAAACAATGAATAAAAATAGTTATTTATATTTTCGCACGAGTTATTTTGCGTTTCTCATTTAAATCTAAAATTCCCTGCAGTTGTTTTCGTTTGTATGAATATATTAAAGTGAAAAGGTTAACGAGCGTGCTGATAAGCGAAGAATTCATTATTTTATATTAGTATGAAATTCCACTTAACACGCTGACATTACTTGTTGAGTACTCTTTCCTGACATGAAACATTTAGAGATCCCGTAATTTTTAAATATTTCAAATTCAAAACTTTAGTGTTCTTTTGGGTTGTACAAATAATATAAACTAAAACGATTATATAAAATTTAACAAAAGTGAATGAGAGATCATGTCTTACGTCATTTTAAAGCATGTTTAGCAAAACCGTTCACAAAAAATGTAGGGTGCTACATACAGAAAATTTGCACAAATTTGCTTATTTTAAGGAATTCATAAAAATTACGAAAACATGGCATGGCGTGATTTCAAATATCTATTGAAGTAACTTATAGGAACTAATATAAAAAAATTATCTCATTTTCGCAAATGAGGGCGTGTTTAATATTTGTACGTCCAAAAAAAAAAAAACACTGGAATTGGGAATCTGGCATGTCACTATACAAAAACTAAGTTTTTAATAATATTTTATGCAAGGAAATATTACTTGGTAATGATGTCTCTATTTCGTACAAATATAAAGCAATGCATTCTTTAGTGGACAGCAGTCCTTTATGCAGGTACGTACATTCTATGTGACGTCACAATATCTCAGCGCATGTGGGTTTTTAACGAAACACATACCGTGATGTGCAATGTTATAAATTTCCGTATTCATGGAAATTTTTACACAAATGTAATTCTAATGTACGTAAATGCATTTTACAATTACAAAAAATGGAAACAGCTCCATATAAATACACACAGAAAAAGGTTTGTTTCAGCCAAAAAAATACCTTTTTGTATTAGGTCAAAATATATTTATTTACCCTAACAATATATTCGGTTGATTAAACAAAACTTGAAAAGAAACAAACTTAATTTTGTTCATCAAACAAAATACACGCTTGAATAAACAAAAGCTCTCTTTTGGGTCAAATGAAATCTGACTGTTAACTTAATATTTAGTTGAATGAACTGTAATTATTTGTTTGTCTACTACTCATATGATTGACTTCGTTCAGAAATACGGTTCAAGAGTTTGTATTTTTTTGTGTCAGTTACGATAGTAACAGTTTTATTAGTGCATTTATTGTTGCTTAAATATTATATAAACTTCCCTATAAAACAAGTTCAAGATCTAACTGTAAAGGAAATCTGTAAAACTTGAAACATTTATTTGCGCATGTTGCCCAGTATTTGAAATATACAGAATGATTCAAAAGTCACCATACATAGGAATGTTTAAAAATATTGTTTGTACCACTAAAGTCGCCATTCAAATAATATATTAATTGTTTCTGTGTTTTAAGTAACGTGACATTTGCAACGCCGCATATGTAATGCATGTGCTGTTCAAACATTCAACGACGTACAATTCTAATGGGTACAACGCATTGACATGTGCATTCGCAAAAAACGGGAGTCATTTTGATCATGTTTTGTAATGGCATACTAACATGCCTCCTTTGTGTGCTATGAATGGCACATTTGTGTTCACCCCTACGTAAGCTGACTCTTGAATCATTCTGTATACATTCAAAGATGTTCCAATTTATTTTGTAGTAATTTCAGCAGAAGTTGCTAGGTCGTAACGCTTGGACGCAAGCGGTATAGGTTCGAATCCCGGTCGAGCTTCCAATTTTATTTATATCAACTGAAGCAGTTTAACGTACGCATAGCAAAACATATCTTAAGTTGAACCAACCAAATCTTTGTTTGGGGCAACCAAATAAGAACCACAAAATAATTAGGTTACAACAACAAAATATTTCACCTACCCTATACATACAAACAAGTATATTGTTGTCCTATGGTGTGAACACGTTTCGCATGGAGTTTGCATGATATTACCGCACAATATTTTGCACGCGAGTTTTCTCACTAAACTCATTTCGCGTCGTGCAAAAGCAGGTTTGGCGAATCTTGTGATATAAAGGCTGTTCATCGGTAAAGTGAGCACTTTTGAAATCAACATTTGAGAAATACCACTGTCTCCTAATTGCATACATTTTAACGGACACACTGGCTGTCACGCGTCCAGTTAAATTGGTAACGACAGAGGGAAAGTAGTTCCATGTTTTAACCATTATGTAAGTATTTGCAAACACTGAAATTATTTATTATGCTTTATAGTTTTCTAATGCAACAAACGTAAGAATGAGTCAATTTGTTAATTATTTAAGGTTCTTATAATTTCACAGTTTCACTTGTCTGACGCATGAAGAAAGTCATCAGACCCATGTCAATGTCAAAGTATGCATAAAAGTAGATCTTAAGCAGGGCTTTCATAAGTGCCCAGTTTACTACGAACAGCCTATATTTTGCAGCACGGGCCGACGACAGTCCACGGCAACTGGCTTGCTACCCGACATGGCATTCACGGCGGATGACTGATGACGAGCCCAGCCGCCTGCAGCGGAAACCTCTTATTGAATTCATCCCCACCCCCTGCCCCTCCCGGTGGTGATGGGGGCATTATTAGATTCCCACCAACTCCATTTCTAGACTCAGACCTGCCCCCGTTACCACCCTCTCCCTCTCCCCGGAAGGACCCCATGTCGGTGGAGGTCACGATACCACGTGGACCTTGCCCTACCCGCACTGCAGTGGCACTTATAATACGTCCGCTGTAGGCTTGCCGCTTCTAGAATGTTCGTTACAATCTATCATTAACAACAAACAGACATACAGGATAAATAAGTAATAACAGGAAAACTATTTAGGTAATCAAAATGTATGTCACAAGTAGTTGCCCTACGAAGAGACATGTTCATATATCACATGAGCATTGCCCTGCTCGCACGGCGGTGGCAATTATAACGAGTCCGCTGTAGGTTCACCGTTTATCGAAAGATCGTTTCTCTATTGTTAACAACACGGATAAATAGAGAAACAATTAATTAATAAGAGCAATGGCCAAGCGATAAACTACATCATGATCAACTTCTAGGCAAAGAAAAACTTAAGAAATCACGTACCTTTCCATTTAATATTTCCATATATCATGTACCAACGTTACAGAAACACTGAAACTATAATATATTCTAAAGATGTCGTTAAATACTATGTACCACTTTATTTCAGGGTATATAAATGAAGAATTTTGACTAATTAATACCTTTGNAAGATGTCGTTAAATACTATGTACCACTTTATTTCAGGGTATATAAATGAAGAATTTTGACTAATTAATACCTTTGTATATTTGTTTCAACTCGTGTTTTAAACAGCAGTCAGTAATGTACATGTTTGCTTCGTAAGTAATATTATTAAGCATAAGTGAACATATATTCCGACTTGAGTTACTGGACAATGAACACTCTTCGCATAGTTACTATACACGTAGTAGTAACGCAATAAATTTAATTACATTTTTATACAAGACGACGTCTCCGATACTGCACCTTCACTTCATACTGTGATTCTCGATACAGAGAAATCTTCGAGGCCTCTCAAATATTTGAGCTGAAAAATTTTCATCATTCCTACATGCATATAGACTGTAATTTAAGACGTTATGGTATAAAGATTTCCTCTGTCGGCAGGAAGGTTTCCTTAGCCAGCGGTAACAAACNGACTGTAATTTAAGACGTTATGGTATAAAGATTTCCTCTGTCGGCAGGAAGGTTTCCTTAGCCAGCGGTAACAAACATCTCGTCCTAACGATGTATGGACTTCATAAGAAAAACACCAGAATGCGTAAGAGTGGAGTTTTATATCCGAGTTGCTGCTAATGTTTCAAAATGTAGGGTTGATGGCGTCACAGCGAAAACAAAGATTTAGATAGTCGAATGACTGAACTCTCAAGTCCTCTGTGCACCCGAGTCCAAGATATTTATCCACTGGCTGCTGCCTCAGCTAGAAGGCAGTTTTAATTCGGATAACGGGTTCATTGTTGCCACTGGCTTACTTTTGACTAATATTCCTTTAGGAAGTATTTTACGAAATGTGGTAGAACACTGAAAGTTGCCGAAACATAAAAGTTTTATAGTTTCTGTTTTACAAAAAAAAAATTCCGGTACTAAAAACATGGCATAAGGAACTAAGTAAATTAGTATATACTGCATGACTCAATAAAATGTTTTTTCAAAGAAATTGGATAATGTCTTTGTACTCTACTACTAACGAAGTAATAAATTAATCTAAATTACTATAATAGCTGCAAAGGAATGGTATTTAATAATGGAGGAATACTATGGCATCTATGGGGCACAGCAGATTGTATAAGTTTGTAATTTTATTCATGAATTAAATAAAAGTCATTTACACTTCATTACATCAATTGCGNACAGCAGATTGTATAAGTTTGTAATTTTATTCATGAATTAAATAAAAGTCATTTACACTTCATTACATCAATTGCGAAACAGGCTGGATTATAAATTTGCAAATTTCTTCGAATAGTTTTCTGGACTTTTTCCTAGTAAATTTTGGGCTTAGGTTAATTATATTCCGGTTTCAAGGAAAAATGTATAACCTTAGTAGCTCAAATGAAGCACAAATAATTGTAATATGAAAGAGATCATTGTGACATGTATAACCTANATGTATAACCTTAGTAGCTCAAATGAAGCACAAATAATTGTAATATGAAAGAGATCATTGTGACATGTATAACCTATCTGGCACCAGTAATTGAAGCCAGAAGAAACCTTAAAAGATACTAAGTTCTTACCATTACATTCATTTCGCTTAAATATATCTATTATTATAAATTTTTCGTAGGGAGACATTGCCATATAATTCAGATTTATTCATCTCAAATATAAAACATTATTTTTTTGTTGATCTTATACTGCCTATAGCTCCACATGCGTAACTGTCTTTGTAACCACAAAAATTTTATTTGCGAAGTTAATTTTGTTTTACAATTTTTTTAACGACTTTGTTTAGGCGCAGTTACGGAAGATACGAAAACAATTTGAGTTAGCTTGAAGTCAGATGGTCTCGATTTGTGCGTAGGCATCTTACACTACAATTTAGGGTTAAATATTTTGGCGATGCCTTACACCTAAACAGAAGCTCGTAGCTCTCTCTCTCTCTCTCTCTCTCTCTNTTAGGGTTAAATATTTTGGCGATGCCTTACACCTAAACAGAAGCTCGTAGCTCTCTCTCTCTCTCTCTCTCTCTCTTTCTCTCTCTCTCTCTCTCTCTCTCTCTTTGCGTATACGTGTTTAGGTATCTGTTAGTTATATAATAAATGACAAAAACATGACAAATTATGAGAAAATAATAAAAGTATTTAGTACTACGGAAATATTATTTTAAGGAAAGCTCGATACTATCTTTAAAAAAGGCTGGAATATACGTAAAATTAGTCGTGTGTATCATTCTGCAGTAAATTATTACTTTCAGTTGTTGATTTCACAGGGGAGTTAGAAAAGTACTAAATAACGCGTTGGTATGTTTTTTTTTACAAATGTAATTTTTTTGGAAACCACGTAAAAAAAATCTTATTTAACTAAAAAAAAATTAAGTACCCTTTTCCCAATAAAATTTAATATATAATATTCCTACATACATCANTAAAAAAAAATTAAGTACCCTTTTCCCAATAAAATTTAATATATAATATTCCTACATACATCAAGATTGAAAAAAATTGAATTCAAGTGAAATGTCCGCGTAGGAAAGCGGGGAAACGCATTATTTCGCAAACCAAGGACGCAAGAAAAAAATTATAACATGGAGCGTGTGATACTGATGACGAATGGCCCAAGATTACACGGGCACGGTAACCTAATGAAAGGACAATCACGGCACGGAGAGCTGCTATAGAGCACGGAAGGAAAACAAAATCACGAAAAGTGAAAGCGTTCACAGGNCGACAATCACGGCACGGAGAGCTGCTATAGAGCACGGAAGGAAAACAAAATCACGAAAAGTGAAAGTGTTCACAGGTGTTGTGCACGAACTTTCTTCAAAGAAAGCCGTGGAAAAACAGAGATGGAAGGAAAGCTGTAAAACCTGAACAAAGTTGTGAATCACATAATAAGCATAATTTACATTTAAGAAAAAGGGACAGGAGGAAAAGAGGACGAGAACATTAATAGGGAAANAATCACATAATAAGCATAATTTACATTTAAGAAAAAGGGACAGGAGGAAAAGAGGACGAGAACATTAATAGGGAAAAAATTTATCAGATCTTGTCAAACCCGTTTTCGGACAGAGAATAGCTAAGAATACAGAACTAAAATAACGTGGCGACTTCTTTGATGTGGGCATGCCCATTCTCGGATTGGCTGCGCGAGGCTCTCGTAATAGGTCTTATGTCTGGTTGGTTATTACATGCTGCGAAAGGTTCCTTATTGGCTGGGCTGTTGGCTGGCGAGTTGGCCACCAGGCGCTGATTGGCGAACGGCGTTCCACAGACCAAAGATGAAGCAGACCGATTATTCGTCTTCCGCGCGTGTACTTAACAGTGACCTACCTACACAATAAAACAAAAAACATAGCTGTCAAAGTCACGTGGTAAACATTAATGAACATGTTTGTTTATATATTACTTAATTATATTATTTTAACTATTTAATTAAATTAAAAGAAATATTATTCTAATGAAATACTTTAACCAATTTTGATTTACTCAAACTGCATTACAAATTGTTTATTTTGGTTGGAGGAAGTATACATACATCTCAAAGCACTTGTTTACAAATCAGTGTTCTAACCTCGGATACAATCCATGCCGTTTTTGCTAGTCGTGTTGGCAGAAAATCAGTTCAATGTTGGGACACGCAGGCTGGCGGTGCGCAGCCAGCGAGATCGGTCTACCACATCTTTAGTCCATGGTTCCAACAAGATGCTGGTCAGTGACGCTATTTTGTTGACGTGTGTGGCTGAACTACGCGGTATAAGCGGTTATTTCACTTATTCTATATTCTTAGGTATTCTGTGACACAGCGATATGCCTTCTTCACATGTACGTCTGTTAGTCATACAGACAGAGCGGAAACTGGAACAGCCAATCACAAGCCGTCGAACTTTACCGTACGAGCCGCGCCGAAAAGTTGAGCTAACGCTGAAATTTCGGTTCGCAGGAAGAGCAGTTTTCGCCGGTATTTGCAAGAAGTCACTTAGTTCACATAGTTTACTACACTAAGGTCTTGGCAAATCAACGTGTATTGATGCAAGTGCATAGAATTGTTGTATTACATATTTATAATGAGATACATGAATATCAACGTTTATATTATTCAACGCTCGTATTAAATAAATGTAGTTGGGAAACAAACCGATAGGTATCACTAGACTGTAAACTATTTTCGATGAGTAAACTAAAATTATGGTTTCTTTAAAATCATTTAGTAAAACCTGATTACACAATAAAATTAATAAAAAGAGTAGAGATATGACAGAGTCTAGTTTTATGTCAATCAGTGATTTTGGAATCTTGGTAATAAAAAAAATCCCTAGCGAAACTGCGTGGTCATAAACCGCTGCAATATAACAGAAAAATGCTAACACAGAGAAAATCTGCTGACACGTGAACAAGCATAGGTTCTGCCTTCTCTGCTCAGCTTGATATGCGTAAATATGCATAAAGTTTTATGCTGACATCGGTGCAGTTCGGAACAAAATATTCTTTCACTTGAGCACCTAAAGGCATTGCTACATGCCCGCTGCTCTTCATCGCTTCCATTGCCACGTCCCGCTCGCGAGACCAAAGCAATATTTGAAGGTCAGGTGAGCGATAATCCACGAAGAGCTTCGAGATTTACAAAGGCGAGCCGTCACATGCCGTCGCAATAAGCCTATGGCAATTCGCGCACTTCTGACCTACAGTGGATTGAATTTCTGTTTTATCTTTGAAATAATGTTCTTTTCATCATCCTTACATCTCTGAGCTAGACTCGGGGTTCCGGAACCTTCTAGATAGGGCCAGCGAGACTACTTACGCAGCGATGGGCCTCGGAGCTGACAGGTTTTGAGTTTTGAGAATTTGGAGGGTTGGGCGACATTTAGCTACAGTTGTGCGAATGCAAAGCAACGAGCCAGCAGAGCGGTGAGAGTGAAGTCTGTGGACTGTGAGCATAGGTACAGTGGATAGTGAGACTGGTGGGGGGACTACTGAATTAAGGATTCCGCATACCTGGAGCTGTTTTCCGCTTTTGATGCTGAGAGGCGTAGGAGCTATAAGGGAGAGAGTGCCTCGCGCATCAACTGTGCCATCGCCACTAAGTGCAAGGCTCTGTCTGAACTGGCGTGCAGTGTTCTCGTCACATTGCGTATACATATGGCATTTTCAGCCGTGACCCTATTATTTAATTCGTGGAAAGTTTGTTGGAAGGTTCAATACAGGACGCTTGATTAATTTTGTATGTTCATAACGCGTATATTTTGAGATACAGCTCTATGAAAAAAAAAAACATTTTTAGCCATTTTGGAGTATTCAAAAAACTTTATTTCTAATGTCTGTGATCTCTTGAAAGCATTGAACAGCCCTCATTTTCTGTACGTATTCTTTTCGTAGATAGACACATTGCACGCATGATTAATAATTTCGTAGTTGCCCAATAGGCTCGAGCCGTAAGTGAATACAAGAATTATAGAGACATTGATGACTTACATTAAAATTGAGATACATATTAAATATTGCTCTCCATGAGAATAACAAGAGTGATAGCGGAGGTAGATATTTTAATGTTGTAAATAATAGTCGGCTGAATAAATTAGAAAACAAATTCAGTTATTTTATCTTTATGAAGGCCTCTGTCCGCTACGAACTATGATAAGCCCCTTGGCANCATTAGAAAACAAATTCAGTTATTTTATCTTTATGAAGGCCTCTGTCCGCTACGAACTATGATAAGCCCCTTGGCATCTTGTAACAATGCGTGCATGTGAGGGTGTAGTAGTTGATACAAGCTGTATGCCAGCTGGAGTAGACATGGCGGGCGTGCAGCTTGGCTAGCTCGGAGGGGTAATGAAGCAATATGAGAGAGGAGTAGGCCGAGCATATCGCACGGCGCTGAGGTCGAAGTAAATTACTGCGACCTGCCTGCCTACTGCTTATCGCTGCCGCCTCGCACGCAGTGTCGCCAACAACCGCACGCCAAAATAACCGCCCTTCCTCCCTCCTGTGCCAAGCCACAGCTCTGAAAACACTTCTACACCACACACANACAACCGCACGCCAAAATAACCGCCCTTCCTCCCTCCTGTGCCGAGCCACAGCTCTGAAAACACTTCTACACCACACACACAGTAGAACTGGGTGATATGCCGGTATACTGGTAGCACTGAGTATAGTCTAGTCGCGGTTACTTCACACTTTTTGGCGGCTGCGGTGGATGAGTGGTTATACTACTCGCATTCCCACCAAGGTGAACCGGGTTCAATCCCCGGTCGGGCCACTCCCGGATTTCCGCAAGTAGGAATCGTGCCAAACGATGCCGTTTGTTGGAGCGCTTTCTCGGGGATCCCCCGTTTCCCCCGCTCTTGAATTCCGGCGCTGCTCCATTAGCACCCCATTTCACCCTCGTCGGCTCTCAAGACATCGTTATCAAGAGCCGCCCAAATCTCTCAACTCAACTCATTCACACTTTTTTAAATAAAACCTTTGAAAAATCACCCCATGTATGACAAATGTTTTATACACCTGTCAAAATAAATATACTTTATTTTCGGTTAAACTGAGATTCTACTAACATTTACTTACATTTCATCTATAAATTATAATAGTTCATATATAGTTAATATTAATAAAAACATAGAGAAAATAGGTGTGTTGGTAATGCCTAATTAGAAATAGTTCTTACGCGAAATATTGTTGCACTGAATGCGCAATGTTATGAAGTGATCAGACCTTAGCTGGACGGCCTGCCTGACCACACCATCAAAAATTCAACCAGGGCAGGAACGTGATTCCAATAACACCTTGCGTAAGACAGTTGCAGAATCCCCCTCCACCGGCCAGCAAACAGAGCAGAAAATATTAAACAACGGGCCTGATATGGGGCCAGCGTAACACCGGGAGCGGCGTATTTTGTCGTCGGGCCACTGGAACGAGAAGGCGTCGTTAACCGCCTCCTAGAATCAGACTCCGGCAACATGAACAAGGTGGGGACTTTCCAATTAAATTGTTATAGTAATGGCGTGAGGTAATAATAATTAATACAATTAATTAGAATATTGGTTTTCCATTTAAGCTCCTCCGATCAATATTCACGTAAATAGTTATTGTATAATCCTTATGTTCAATCAATTCCATCTTATACTACTGTGCTGTACCTAATTATGACTCATTATTTGGCTACGTCCATTACCCCTTTAAACCATGAATTGACTTAAAAGAAAATTCGCAAAAGCACGAATGCGGAGCATTGTCCGTTTGGTGTAATTTCCTTGACCGGGTTAAGCTTTGTTTCCGTGGAGCAGAACTTAGC
This sequence comes from Clitarchus hookeri, assembly GCA_002778355.1. Taxonomy (NCBI): domain Eukaryota; kingdom Metazoa; phylum Arthropoda; class Insecta; order Phasmatodea; family Phasmatidae; genus Clitarchus; species Clitarchus hookeri. The sequence goes on along the minus strand of NQII01005752.1, from coordinate 32,477 downwards.
AGGGCTTCAGAAAAGTTGTAAGTAACCGTAAATGGACTATATTTAATTATCCAGAGGTGTCACAGCCGCTTATATTGCGAACTCCAGTCACACACGCCAGCAATATGGCTGGAATGCAGCCCACCTAATAAGGAATATTTTGCAGCGCGCAGTCTCCAATCAGACATGATGCCTGTTTCCAGTGCCTTGCGCGACCAATCAGTGAATGGATAAGCTCTCATCAAAGGAACTGCCACGCTATTTCGTCCCTGTGTACTTATTTACTCTATGCTGGTAGCAGTACAGTTTTTTTTAAACACACTCGGACATGATTTAATTTATGGTCTTAGGTGTTGAAAAAATTAAATAAATTTAAATGATCCGTGCTGTACTTTAAACTGACACAGCACTTACTGTTTTAGTAGTCAGAGCCAATTAACTACAGGCGTCGTGTCTGTCTGAAGAAACAAGAGCCATTCATGCCACAGAGCAGTTACACTACTGACAATCTGTATCTCAAAGGGAAGATCACTGAGGACTGAGTGCCATAGAGTTAAGTGCGGTATAAAAATAACATTCGTGTACGTTATACACACAATTGAGTACACTGGGTCTCAGTTTGTTAATATTGTAACTTTCACATAACACAAAAATCCTGTAGCAATGTATTAACCACTTAAAGTATTTTCCCGAGTTAATGTAGACTGTGCGAAGTCAGAAGCTAGCACCAACAAAGACATCATATTTTTCCAGGTTAATTCTACTGGCTGTTGCAAGCACGCCGAAATTTTATTAACAATTTGAGGAGCATGCACGTATATTCACGAGGCTACGTTTTCATGTGTATTTATTTGTTCTTGAAGACAAAACTTACACTTTTATAGTTTTCTTGTTTCACTGGACTTCATCGGAATCTGAGTAAAAAAAATTACAACTAGTCAACATTTCAATTCGTAAGAATAAAACTGTTCCTTTGAATAATTTCTTAAATGAGCACGCCGAATTGTAAAAAGTGTTACATCAATCTTGACACGTGAATTGGCACACAGTGAACGCGCGACTTCATTGGTCGACGGCCAGTCAATAATAAACGTTGCAGAGTACACTGAGCATATCCGGTGCAGCCAGGACCAATATGGCGATGGTAAGTGGAAATACAGAGACCAAGGCGACTGATTGTAATGTATTGGAGAATATAGACAACTTGCTTCAACCTTGTTTCCACTGTCAGTAAACTTGTTCCACCTTGAAGGGNTTAATGTATTGGAGAATATAGACAACTTGCTTCAACCTTGTTTCCACTGTCAGTAAACTTGTTCCACCTTGAAGGGTTATGATTGCAGCTAGTGTCGTAGACCAACATAAATATTTTTTCATGAGTTCCATAGCATAAGTTCTTACAAGGAATTCTTAAGTACTTGCCAGATCAAAAATCTCCTTTCCAGCCAAATCTGGAACGAAAAATTAATGTATTAATAGGGACGTGCAGATTTCGCGTGATTATTTGGCTACATACTAGAACTCAAACACTTGTACGTCTGTAATGTTTCTGCCCTTCTACCGCAGTCCAGAGAGACGTCATTTAAGTTAAAATACTTTTACACTGGCAAGACTTCAGCACCTTATTTGCACGTTAGCAGTTTCTCTTCGACGATTGGCCGCGTGACTGTGTGAGGCAGCATTGTGGTACTTCTCTGGGCCAACCCCAATTAGGTTACTCCAGTACTGAAAGTATGTGATTCGTTGGCAGGCGTCTAAGACGCCCAACAATAAAAAATATCCTATTGTGCAAGTGCATCTGAACTACAGTGTTTTCAATTACAACTAGGCAGGAAATCCTTTCTCGAAAATTGGCTGTCTCTATTTGTGACACATTCTATATAACTTTGAGCCAAACCCAAAAAATTAGCTATGATACAGTCGAACCAGGTACAGGCAATCAACAAGAAAAAATGCGTCCTGCGTGAGCTGGAAACCAATGAACAAAAAACAAAATAAACAGTGAACCAAAGTCAATAATAAATTAACAAGAGCGTACAAACACTGTGAACTGTAATCTGCTGTCGGAAAATGTCGCCAATTTTGAAGATCTCTGTATATTATACATCAAGACACTTGCGATTTTTTTTAAATTTTTTGTGCCAATGGTGGTGTTTAATTAATTCGCTGGCTCACACATTAATTTATGAGTACAGATGTTGCAATAACGTAATTTTTTGGCATAAGCTGTACTCGTGTTCAGCATTTTTCGTACGACCAACAATCTATGTGTTGCGTGGTTTATGATATTGGCGTTAACCAATCATGTCAGAGAGGCGTACACAATTTCACAAATCAGATTGTCCACAAGGAAGTGTCATGCAATACTAGGCACTGGCCATTTGTTGTGTACATTACCGGCCATGAGTATCACTATTTGCAACTTGCAATGTGACTCCCATCGTAGACACGTTGACTGGACGGGTTAAACTCAGTAAATAAATAAACTTGATATATTACAGAAGCCTTTTACTACAAAAACAAAAAATAACAATGAAGGGGAAAACTGGCTGGTCANAATAAACTTGATATATTACAGAAGCCTTTTACTACAAAAACAAAAAATAACAATGAAGGGGAAAACTGGCTGGTCAGTAGTCCATTATGTGCTAAGTTTAATTTACCCTAATCAGATTTATTTTATTGCGTAAATTAATTCACAAACTCTCGTATAATTTAAAATTGTTATGATGGAAAAAAAATACATTTTCCAGTCTGTAACGTTTACTAGCGGAACGATGAAACTGTATTAGTGCTAGTTTTAAGGTGAAAGAAACTTTGAAAGTAACGTTGCTCGACCTATGCTCTAGTGTGGACCTCAAAATGTCAACCCTTTCAGTCACAGTGTTCGCTAACTGAAACGTTGCATACGAAGTGACTTGAATGGTCTGCACTGTACACAGCAGAACATGCCGTCCAATGAGAAAGGTTCCCTACGTGTGGGAGACATCATTCGCTGCTGAGACTGTGTTCCGTAGCCTCATAAACCACTGCTGTCAGTAACATAAAGCACGGATAGATTTCTATTGGTCTCAATGTAAGGCAAAGTTTGGTCTGGATATCAGTACAGTTCCGAACAAAAGATTTGTTTGTTGCAACATGNGATTTCTATTGGTCTCAATGTAAGGCAAAGTTTGGTCTGGATATCAGTACAGTTCCGAACAAAAGATTTGTTTGTTGTAACATGTATATATATATATATATATATATTAGACTGAAAGGGTTAATAACACTTTGAGATCTGCACACATATCCAGACATAGGACAAACTAGTGTATATCTACCAATACAGTTATGTCGTACATGTCATGCTTCTTTCTACTCAGCACTTTCGTCCTGGCGAACACCATATCGAGCACGCTTTCTGTCCTGTACCCACGGGAAGAGCTGTGCTTGCATTGGAGTAGTACGCCGTAAATAAACGAGTATAATAGGGATAAAGTGTCAAACACTTAAAATATTAGTTGATGAATGTTTGGGAAGGATACACAGTTGGTTGGAAGAAGGATGTGGACAAGGGATCTCAGAAGTGTTATATGTATTAACTGAGGAGCGACTGTAACAGTCCCTCCACTTAACGCACACGAGACAGCCGGGAGAGACGGAATATGCAGCCACATCCATCAACGTCACACTTGTCTCCCAGGTAGGGAGGGGGGAGGGAGGGATCAAAGGTCATAACCTGCCTTTCAGCAGGGAGCATTTCCACCCCCAACCCTCACCACCCTCTCCCCAGCGCCCAAACACCAGCCTGGCAGAGCCGTGTGCGGAGAGATATTTTGTCCATACCCGCACCTCAGTCCAAGGAAATTGTTGTTCTAAGATGACGTCTTCTTTCGGCAACAGATTATGTTTGTCCCTTCCTTTTCGGCGTCCTCGACTACTCGCTTTTCCCCATGTTCCTTTATGCTCCTTGCATCAACAAAATCTGTGTCGTTTTGTTTAATTTATTACATAAGTAGAACTTCGTTAATACAGATCATTTGGGACCGGAGTCGATCCGGAATAACAAAAATATGGGTTAACCGGACAATGTAGGAAAATAAATTAAAGACTGCATACTTACATAAATATATTTTATTTTAAACAAAACACATTCCAAAACGTATTTACAGATTACAAACACGTTATCACACCTAAAGATACAAGTATGGTAATATCTAATTCTTGGAAAAGTAACTTCTAAGGCTTCTTAAGCTTGAATTATTTTCGTTTCTCTAAATCGTTCCGGGTTATCCGGAGATTCGAGTTAAAGATGGCCGACTTAACGAGGTTCTACCGTACATATTTTTCTCATATTTTGTGCCCATTTATATTGTTGTAGTGAAATTTACATGTGTATCGGTGCAAGTATTCTTCGCTGAACACAAAATAATCCATCTTAATTACCCTATAGTTTAATAAATATTTTTTATTTTCTTATGTGTATTTTGAACGAATATTGGTTGTATCCAGTCAATTATATATTTTTATTTTGTGTTTTTATAGATTTTTTATCCAATTTTTAGTTCTAAATATTTTTTCAAATGATTTTTTGTCATTTTACTGTTTTATTATCCAGAATTTTTTTCGTTCTATTTTGTGGTCTGTCTATGCAATGGCGACTTACATATTAATTTACGAATGCAAATGGTACACGCACTGGAAGGTTTTTATGAGATGTTACATCTGTTGCCTGGAACGTTGCCATTAAGTTTAAAAACTTTCTTTAAGTAAACATCCTAAAATATATGCTTTTGTCTCTCCTAGCATATCGAATATCTCCTTCAATACACAATTAATTGAACAAGTTATGCAACTCTTTATGTTTCTCATTACAGAGCTTAAATTTTATATTTACTAACCACAAAATATTGTGAAACCAAAAAACATATTTTTATTATCGGCCAAAAAATGGTGGAAGATACAATCGTTTGCTGTAATTGATACTAAAAAAATAACAAAAATCGGACGCAATAAGGTAATTACGGACATGCTCACAGAAATGTTACCAAACAATGATGAATATTTAAAATATAGTAAGCATATATTTCAGGAAACAAGACTGTGAAATCGAGACACAATTTCCTTTTCCCTGACCGAACTTCCTGTAGTTTTTTGAAGCCTGTACACATAAACAGGCAATCAATAGAGTCTTAGCAGTTCGCCTTTAACCACCGCTTACAGTCGAGTGGAGAGATGTGGGCGCTCATAACAGCCGGAGATTGAGAGCCGATAGGGGTGAAGCAAGGCGGGTATGGAGCAGTACCGGAATGCAACGGTGGGGGAAACGGGAGATCCCCGAGAAAACACCGCTGACCAGCGGCTTCGCCCGACATGCGAAAATCCAGGAGCGACCCGTGCCTACTTCAGCAGGAAAAACTCGGCACGTTTAGCTTTCCGTGCATAAATGTGAGTCGTAAAACTGAAAAATTAAATTTACCAAAATAGTAGGATACTGCAGTTCCAAGTTCTTGGCTGACTTTCCAAATGCCAAAGAATGAACAAACAGGAAAACTTTTGTACTTGGGGAAATTTTGCACTGCAACGTACGCGTATAAAACATAAGTCACGCAACATTTGCTTACACCACATCTTCATTTTCAATAGAAACACGACGTACCATATAAATCATAACGGTTAATACAATTCAAAAAATTTTAAAATGTGTTTTCAGAGTTATTGCAACTTCGTACGCTGCAGCCGTCACCCCTGTTGGCAGTTTATCACGACAAAGCGGCAAATAAGAACTTACTTTATTTTCTAACCATGAACTGCAGTTCTTGTAGTATACTGTGCCGGTGCATGTGCAGAGATAAAGTCAAAAGAAAAAATCTGGCACGTGGTCATTACCGCAAACACCGCAGATCATATTGTCATAATGTATTTGGTACAAGAGTGTAGAACATACGAACAGTGTACTGTGTGTACTGGGTGAAAAGACCTATTATAGACCTAACAAAAACACAAACTTTTGTCAGTTCAATCCTACCTGCAGTTTTGTTGCATGGTTCTTGTCTTGAAAGGGCAAGAGTCGTTTTTGTTTGAAAGCGATATTTTAAAAGGTTGTCGATATACGTCTAAAATCATTCAACATGCGAACGTTATCCTTCCTCTTGGCTGGAGCTGCCCTAGCGCAGCTCCCTTAAGCATGTTAGATACCAAAAAACCTATCAATTACTTTATATTTGTACCAAACAAGGCGTATATAAGAAAAAAAAAATTTAATATGGTCTATTTGCAGTTTCCCCCCAATTTTTAAATCAAACCTTGGAAAAATCACCCTTTGCATGACGTGTTTGTTTCTTTCCTAAATATGTCACCCATTACAAGCGTTTTATACTAGTGATGACGATAAAGTACCTTGTGTTTACTTAAATTGAAATTTTACGTCTATTCAATTTCAAAATTATAATACTTTATTTATAATTAATATGAATAAAACAGGGAGAAAAAAACTGAATTGTTAACGACTAGCAAGAAATAGTTCTTAGGCAAAATGATACAATTACATCGAGAACCCCCGAATCCAGTCTCTTTGGTGTATTTTTCTGTACTTGATTAAGCTCTGTTTATATGAGGCGGAGGGATAACTTGCTAATAGAACTTTAGCAGGGTGCCAGACAAGTTGGAAATAACCGTCAACCGTCTATAAAAGACATTTTTTGCATATTTTTTATATTTTCCATAAAACTTCATGAAATATCATTTGGTTATTACATTTATGTCAAGTGGTAGTCCATAAAATTAGTTTACTTTGTACAATTTTTCATTAGTATAACTCACTTAGTATTTGTTATTACGGCTGCAGCAAAACTAAAAAAAATTTGGATGTTACATAACATTTTTTTAAAAAGTTATGCAGATAAAACATTTTTATTCTAGGAAAATGGGATCATATACAATGCGTACAAGTTCAACAATGTTTGGTACAATAATTAAATAATTAAATTTTTGGTATCCGACAGCCTTAACGGCGGCGGGATGGGGAGGACGTGGTGGAGTATTCAGGGGAAGAAGGGACCAGGAAGGTTTGAGTAGAGGGTTGAGGGCGTGAGACAGGCTCAGGAGCGAACCCGCGGGTCGTCGCCAATCATGACGGAGCTCGGCGCCACAGGCTCGCCCTGTCGAGCGCTGTGGTCGATCCCTCTAATGTCACCGGCTCGTTGTCCCTCGCTAATTGGCTTTCATGGTAGTGGTGGTGTGCGATGACTCTAGAAACTGTCATGACCACCCGAAAGTCTCTGTGGTTCCCGTGACGATCTGCAGCTNGTGGTGGTGTGCGATGACTCTAGAAACTGTCATGACCACCCGAAAGTCTCTGTGGTTCCCGTGACGATCTGCAGCTTTCAGAGTGGAATATTCTCCAGTTTGACGACTTGCAAGGCACACTTTGGAGCCCTCACAAAAATTTAGCCAATGAACTTGACAACCACAAACAAATTTATCGTCTTAGGCGTAATAAAAGTCTAATTTTTGTTTTGACCTGTACTTCTTAAGGCTGTTCACGATAACGTAAGNTTATCGTCTTAGGCGTAATAAAAGTCTAATTTTTGTTTTGACCTGTACTTCTTAAGGCTGTTCACGATAACGTAAGTATTTTTGAGATCAATTATTTAAAAAAAATATTACTGCCCGTAACTATATAAGTGTTACTCTACACAATGTCATGCGGGATCTTAGTTAAGTTGGCAGGGAAGAAGTAAAAATAGTTCCATGTCTCGGCGTTGTATTGCAAGCGTAATGTTAAAATGTATGTCCTGTGAGGTTGCTGTTTCTTGTTTTATTCACGTTGTAGTAAGAACGTGCATATAAGTTATATATCCACGTGCCTAATAATTCCCCAATCTCGTTTGCATAGCGCATGAATAAAGTGATCTGGCCCACGACAATGTTAAATTTACATTCGGTGGAACGATATAATGTAGTCATAGATGTAGATCTTAATCAGGGCTATCAACATGCTCAAGCCTAATCTGCTATGTGGAATTTTCTACACCTCTTTGGCATTAGTGGTTAATGCCAATATCATCGAGCACGAAGCACTTTGTTCACTGGCTGTAAGAAGAATGATGAACATAAGAAAAGCGAGTACCAAAACTTTGCGTTATTGCAGCACTCTAACTCAAATATTAAAGCGTGACAGAACGGGCAAAATATTTATTTTTCTACGTCTTTACAGTTGTTTCTCGTATTCCACTTTCCGACGTTTTCCATCAATCCCATATTTTCAGCTGTNATTTTTCTACGTCTTTACAGTTGTTTCTCGTATTCCACTTTCCGACGTTTTCCATCAATCCCATATTTTCAGCTGTATCTCCCAAGTTTTCTCTGCCTTCTCCTTCTTCGTTTACGCAGGAATACCGTGCTGATAAGTATCCTGAAGCGGATGCCGGAAAATAAATCACGAATTAAGATGAGACAGGGGCTAGAAAGGTAACCATAGAATTTTTTTTTTCACTCCTGAATACACGAGGGCAATGGCCGGTAATTTTGGAACACCAAGAGGTACGTCAAAGAGGAAAAATTAGTTGGCGTAAAAGTTGCTGCCTCCTGAAAAGAACGCTGTTATGCAGAAATGCTAAAGACGATAGCATTTCCTAAATACATAAGAGTCTTAACAACACTAAAACTGCCTGGGTATTCTCACAAGACGCAAAGGAATATCTGGCTGAACTGCTATCGCAGAAATTATGACACATCCATAATGACGCAGAAATACACTAAAAAAGAATTGCCTTAATTTTATAATAGTCTGTTGAAATACGACCTTTCAAATATTTTGTCACATAATGCTTAAGAATACTACAGTGACACTGCAACATACCGCTATTTCCGGCCGTACAAGCCAGCAAGATTGCGCCACTGACCAGTAACATGTCGGCGCGCCGCTTACCAATCAGCGCCTAGCAACCTATATGCCATCCAGCAGTCCAGCCAGTAGGAAATCGTCCGTAGCCCGCAGTAGGCAATCAGACACAAGGCCCAAGCAGAGAGGCTCGCGAAATCAGATCAACTGCAACGCCATTTTCCTTTGTGTGTAAATGTAATGTGTGATTTACTGGAAAGCAAAAAGTGCATATATTATAAAACGTTAAGTAATATGAGTTGATCACAAGTTACCTTCCTATTGCATACGGCCTAAGTGTATAGGCCATTCACGGTTACTTCACACATTTCCGAAGCCCTGATAAAGATCTACATCTAGGGTATTCATGCACCTCATACAAATAAAGCTTAACCTAGTCTAGAAAATTACACCAAAGGGACAGCACACAGAATTCATGCTCACTAAGTGTAGTAAAATATTGCTTAAGAACTATTTCTTACTAGGAATTACCAATCACCCATATTTTCCCTGGTTTTATTAATATTATTTATAAATTAAATATTATCATTTATAATAAAAATATAAATAAACTTAAATTTAACCAAAAATAAGGCACTTTTATGTTACTAGAAGCATAAAACGCTTGTGAAAAACGACATATATAGGAACCAACCAAACACATTTTACATGGCGTGAATTTTCAAAGGTTTGATTCAAAATGTGTGAGGGAACCGCCAATAAACGATATTACAGACTTGCTTACAGTAAAAATGATAGTTTAGGTTGCAACTCAACATATAAGGGGACACGAGCTATACTTTCCTTCTGTGTGGACGCATGACACGGGGTCCAAATAGGAGCATAAGCATGTTGAAAGGGGAGACAAGGGAAGGCGGGTGAGCTCGAAAATACATTTTCCACACACTTTGTGAACTGATGCACGTGAACAGAATGCAGTCATTTCCATCACGCCTCTGAACAACGCCGCATGGAGAAGTGGGAAGTCACAGCTTCAAGCGATATATCTCATACGTTTTACATGGCCTGGCTGAAACTGGCCCACCTCTAGTGTATACGGTAGAGAAAGAACCCTTGCTTGTCACTGCTGCCTGTAACTAACTGCTACACACAGGGATATTCGATCACTATTCGATTAATGTGGTTATCGATTATTACGTTGCGATTAATCAATATTTCGAATAAATTGTTATTGTTTAAGGTAATGTGTATATCGAGTAATAATTCCAATGGATTACTTTTTCGATGTGTGAGCGAGTCTGTAAAAGTCGCCATTTTCTTTAAACCAGCTAACCGTTAGCTTTGCGAAACGTAGCTGAATAAGGTTACGTGTAGCTTAATCTTACGTACCAGAGTGTGTTTTGAAAGATGTCAAATTTATCCATATTTGGATTTAATTTAATATCTATAAGCCTGTCCAAATTACCTCTTTCCTCTGCGTGGCAACTAAAACATAGCAATAAGAATTTATTTGAATGCTAATTGTGAATTTTAAAACCACAAAGTACATATTGGTTAAGCTTGTTTAAATACTTTTAGCTTTCCTTACGAATTCGGAATGAATACAAGAAATAATAGATAAATCAATTTAGCGTGTAATATATTATTCATCACCTTCATTTATCTATCTTTCTGATTTAATAAGGGTAATGAATAGATCATTTTATTCTATTTTGATTTTTAGCTACACAACTACTTTTGAAGTCAATAGTCAGAGCATAAAACAATTATTCAAAATATAAAAATTGTTTAAATAATTTTATCTATCGCCTGCACAAAAACTACTTCTCAACTCTCAGTCAACTAGTTTTAATTAAAAATAAAATGGCGCTGGGACGAGTTAAATCTAGTCTCTTCTAAATTTTGGACAGGAGTTTATATAACATGGTAAATGTTTACTGTTAACACAAGAATGGACTCGAACCAAAATTTAGAAGATGTTATCGTATTGAATGATATTTGACATCATGCAGGTGTAGAGACGTTTGAAAAAAAATTCAGTTTTGAAGGAAACTGAATATATTACTATGTATATAGTCTATTCGCGGTTTCTTCGCACTTTTGAGATGTACCTTCGAAAGAAGTCACAGCCGCTACACGCGTATATATTAACGGACCCACTGACTGGCGTTCGTCCGGAAAAATTGATAACAACGGATGGAAAGTAGTTCCTTATCTTAAAGTTAACTTNATTTTTCTACGTCTTTACAGTTGTTTCTCGTATTCCACTTTCCGACGTTTTCCATCAATCCCATATTTTCAGCTGTGTCTCCCAAGTTTTCTCTGCCTTCTCCTTCTTCGTTTACGCAGGAATACCGTGCTGATAAGTATCCTGAAGCGGATGCCGGAAAATAAATCACGAATTAAGATGAGACAGGGGCTAGAAAGGTAACCATAGAATTTTTTTTTCACTCTCGAATACACGAGGGCAATGACCAGTAATTTTGGAACACCAAAAGGTACGTCAAAGAGGAAAAATTAGTTGGCGTAAAAGTTGCTGCCTCCTAGAAAGAACGCTGTTATGCAGAAATGCTAAAGACGATAGCATTTCCTAAATATATAAGAGTCTTAACAACACTAAAACTGCCTGGGTATTCTCACAAGACGCAAAGGAATATCTGGCTGAACTGCTATCGCAGAAATTATGACACATCCATAATGACGCAGAAATACACTAAAAAAGAATTGCCTTCATTTTATAATAGTCTGTTGAAATACGACCTTTCAAATATTTTGTCACAGAATGCTTAAGAATACTACAGTGACACTGCAACATACCGCTATTTCCGGCCGTAAAAGCCAGCAAGATTACGCCACTGACCAGTAACATGTCGGCGCGCCGCTTACCAATCAGCGCCTAACAACCTATATGCCATCCAGCAGTCCAGCCAGTAGGAAATCGTCCGTAGCCCGCAGTAGCCAATCAGACACAAGGCCCATGCAGAGAGGCTCGCGAAATCAGATCAACTGCAACGTCATTTTCCTTTGTGTGTAAATGTAATGTGTGATTTACTGGAAAGCAAAAAGTTACTCCTACTCAATAACATAATTATATGGCGGTAATTACAAAAAGTGCATATATTATAAAAGGTTAAGTAATATGAGTTGATCACAAGTTACCTTCCTATTGCATACGGCCTAAGTGTATAGGCCATTCACGGTTACTNGTTAAGTAATATGAGTTGATCACAAGTTACCTTCCTATTGCATACGGCCTAAGTGTATAGGCCATTCACGGTTACTTCACACATTTCCGAAGCCCTGATAAAGATCTACATCTAGGGTATTCATGCACCTCATACAAATAAAGCTTAACCTAGTCTAGAAAATTACACCAAAGGGACAGCACACAGAATTCATGCTCACTAAGTGTAGTAAAATATTGCTTAAGAACTATTTCTTACTAGGAATTACCAATCACCCATATTNGAATTCATGCTCACTAAGTGTAGTAAAATATTGCTTAAGAACTATTTCTTACTAGGAATTACCAATCACCCATATTCTCCCTGGTTTTATTAATATTATTTATAAATTAAATAATATCATTTATAATAAAAATATAAATAAACTTAAATTTAACCAAAAATAAGGCACTTTTATGTTACTAGAAGCATAAAACGCTTGTGAAAAACGACATATATAGGAAACAACCAAACACATTTTACATGGCGTGAATTTTCAAAGGTTAGATTCAAAATGTGTGAGGGAACCGCCAATAAACGATATTACAGACTTGCTTACAGTAAAAATGATAGTTTAGGTTGCAACTCAACATATAAGGGGACACGAGCTATACTTTCCTTCTGTGTGGACGCATGACACGGGGTCCAAATAGGAGCATAAGCATGTTGAAAGGGGAGACAAGGGAAGGCGGGTGAGCTCGAAAATACATTTTCCACACACTTTGTGAACTGATGCACGTGAACAGAATGCAGTCATTTCCATCACGCCTCTGAACAACGCCGCATGGAGAAGTGGGAAGTCACAGCTTCAAGCGATATATCTCATACGTTTTACATGGCCTGGCTGAAACTGGCCCACCTCTAGTGTATACGGTAGAGAAAGAACCCTTGCTTGTCACTGCTGCCTGTAACTAACTGCTACACACAGAGATATTCGATCACTATTCGATTAATGTGGTTATCGATTATTACGTTGCGATTAATCAATATTTCGAATCAATTGTTATTGTTTAAGGTAATGTGTATATCGAGTAATAATTCCAATCGATTACTTTTTCGATGTGTGAGCGAGTCTGTAAAAGTCGCCATTTTCTTTAAACCAGCTAACCGTTAGCTTTGCGNGGATTACTTTTTCGATGTGTGAGCGAGTCTGTAAAAGTCGCCATTTTCTTTAAACCAGCTAACCGTTAGCTTTGCGAAACGTAGCTGAATAAGGTTACGTGTAGCTTAATCTTACGTACCAGAGTGTGTTTTGAAAGATGTCAAATTTATCCATATTTGGATTTAATTTAATATCTATAAGCCTGTCCAAATTACCTCTTTCCTCTGCGTGGCAACTAAAACATAGCAATAAGAATTTATTTGAATGCTAATTGTGAATTTTAAAACCACAAAGTACATATTGGTTAAGCTTGTTTAAATACTTTTAGCTTTCCTTACGAATTCGGAATGAATACAAGAAATAATAGATAAATCAATTTAGCGTGTAATATATTATTCATCAACTTCATTTATCTATCTTTCTGATTTAATAAGGGTAATGAATAGATCATTTTATTCTATTTTGATTTTTAGCTACACAACTACTTTTGAAGTCAATAGTCAGAGCATAAAACAATTATTCAAAATATAAAAATTGTTTAAATAATTTTATCTATCGCCTGCACAAAAACTACTTCTCAACTCTCAGTCAACTAGTTTTAATTAAAAATAAAATGGCGCTGGGACGAGTTAAATCTAGTCTCTTCTAAATTTTGGACNTCTCAGTCAACTAGTTTTAATTAAAAATAAAATGGCGCTGGGACGAGTTAAATCTAGTCTCTTCTAAATTTTGGACCGGAGTTTATATAACATGGTAAATGTTTACTGTTAACACAAGAATGGACTCGAACCAAAATTTAGAAGATGTTATCGTATTGAATGATATTTGACATCATGCAGGTGTAGAGACGTTTGAAAAAAAATTCAGTTTTGAAGGCAACTGAATATATTACTATGTATATAGTCTATTCGCGGTTTCTTCGCACTTTTGAGATGTACCTTCGAAAGAAGTCACCGCCGCTACACGCGTATATATTAACGANTCGAAAGAAGTCACAGCCGCTACACGCGTATATATTAACGAACCCACTGACTGGCGTTCGTCCGGAAAAATTGATAACAACGGATGGAAAGTAGTTCCTTATCTTAAAGTTAACTTTAAAATATTTAGTAATTATTTACGCAAGTGTGTAAATCTTTACAATATTTTCTTTGCTAATAACTTCACAGTTTCACTGGACCAGCAGATGAATAAAGTGATCAGGACAATTTCAATGTTAATTTTTCTTATGGTGGAAGAATACACAATGCTCGTACAAGTATATCTTCAGCAGGGCTTTCAGAAGTCCTCAGTTAATATAACTATAACATGAAGATCGCGATTGATTATCTCCTTGAGGTAATTTTTCTTGCAACAGCATTTAGTGAGTGAAGAGATTTGGGTGGCTCTTAACAGCGAGGTCTTGAGAGCCGATGAGGGTGATTGAGGTGATTATGCAGCAGTTCTGGAACGGAAGGGCAGGGGAAACGGGAGATCCCTGGGAAAACCCGCCGACCAGTGGCATCGTCCGGCAAGATTCCCACATGCGGAAATCCGGGAGTGACCCGGGCGGGTATTGAACTCGGTTTGCCTTGGTGGGAGGCGATCTCAACCAANGGCATCGTCCGGCAAGATTCCCACATGCGGAAATCCGGGAGTGACCCGGGCGGGTATTGAACTCGGTTTGCCTTGGTGGGAGGCGATCTCAACCAATGCGACCCCAACAGGTTATAGTATGTAACACGGTAAGTGAAAGTGGAAAAATCAACTGTACTTAAATATTTCTGTGCACAGTATTTTAANGGTTATAGTATGTAACACGGTAAGTGAAAGTGGAAAAATCAACTGTACTTAAATATTTCTGTGCACAGTATTTTAAATACATTAGTTGTCGTATTTTTACTTTCCAATAACACCTAAATCCTACGACGCACATATCTACACCCAGAGAAGCGTGAGAACACATCCCTGCATCTGAGAAATGTTTTACCCACGCGGATGAAGCGATGTCATCGCCCGCCGAGGAATATTCGAATGTCGCTGATCCGNGGTTATAGTATGTAACACGGTAAGTGAAAGTGGAAAAATCAACTGTACTTAAATATTTCTGTGCACAGTATTTTAATACATTAGTTGTCGTATTTTTACTTTCCAATAACACCTAAATCCTACGACGCACATATCTACACCCAGAGAAGCGTGAGAACACGTCCCTGCGTCTGAGAAATGTTTTACCCACGCGGATGAAGCGATGTCATCGCCCGCCGAGGAATATTCGAATGTCGCTGATCCGACAGTTACCCACACCTTCGGAGGGACTTTCAATTTCCTCCGAGCGATGAACATCTTTCCTGGAGCTAGAGCAGACGTGTGCGCTCAAGTGGATGGTTCCAGTTTCCAGGCAAACTCTCTTGACAAATGTGTCATCTTCTCCATTTGCAGGCAGCCATATATTCCCGCCCATTCTGTCTACACGAAACGATGCACAGTTTAATGTCACTGGGGTTTAATATCTCAACGTTTTCACGCGTGAATTCTCACCACTGGCTTTCTTTGACAATGTCCTATGTTTTTATATAAAGTTATATATCCTAACAGTGTAAAAATGTTAGGTTTATTTCCTTAACAACCATACATGTGGCCACAATCTGTAATATGAATGCTTTGTGCTCTGATATATAAACAATAACCATTGATAGCCTAGATCAACGGTCGGCAACAGGCGGACTGCGGTCCACATCCGGACCGTGGAAGGTCGAAGCCTGGACCGCCAAAAGTTTTCATTTTGAATAAGTAATTTATTAATATTTACATATAATAGATACGTTTAAGCGATAGCCTTATCAATGTTTCTTATATTTTACAAGTAATGGCAAGATTAATTTGATTGTTTAATAGTGATGCATAGTTGCTATGATGTGAATCGCAAAATACTGCGTTGGAGAGCAGGCGAGGCGGTGGGAAGGAGTAAACTGACCGGCTGCGTTGGTGCGCATGCGTGAGGATTCGTCTGGGAGGGAGTGGATTTCTTGTTTTTAATGTCGAGTGCTAAAATAACGTTTTTTGAATCAATATGGATCCTAAAAAGCGCAAAGTTGACACTGAAAATAGGAAGTTTCCCGCTGAGTGGACAGAACAATNTGAATCAATATGGATCCTAAAAAGCGCAAAGTTGACACTGAAAATAGGAAGTTTCCCGCTGAGTGGACAGAACAATATTGTTTTACGCTGCCTGATAGGCCTACAGCTGTTCCAGTTTGCCTCATATGCAACAAAACTGTCGCTATTGTTTAAAGTGCCAATTTAAAAAACACTACGAAACAACTCATCAGCAGTTCCATAAAAACTTTCTTCTTGGCAGTAAAGATCGTCAAGAAAAACTCCAGGTATATCTCACTTTTTACAAAAAAAAAGCCCGGTCTTACTAGTTCGCTGTATGAGCGAGCAAGAAAAATCATCAGAAGCGGCGTTGCGTGTCTGTTGGACGCTTAATAAACACCAGAAGTCATTTTCAGACTCTGAGATAGTAAAAGAATGTATGTTGGAAGTAGCCATGTCACTTTTTGAAGAGAAGAAGGACGTTTTAGCCGCAATTCAAAGCATTCCATTGTCGGCAAGAAGCAATACACGAAGAACCGAAATTTTGGCTTCTGACAACAAAAAANCGCAATTCAAAGCATTCCATTGTCGGCAAGAAGCAATACACGAAGAACCGAAATTTTGGCTTCTGACAACAAAAAAGGTTTGCTTGAACTTCTGCAGAAGCGCCTTGCTACGCCATAGCACTTGATGAATCGTGTGACATTGTTGATGATGAACAAATATATATTTTTGTTAGATTTTTTGATATTGAGAGTAAAGTATTCAGGGAAGAATTGCTAGCAATATTGCCGTGTAAAGGCAAGACTCGCGGAGAAGATTTATTCAAGACTGTTGACGATTTCATGACAAAATCAAACATCAGTTATGATAAAATGGTGTCCCTTTCAACTGACGGGGCCCCAGCGATGATGGGCACAGAAAAAGGCTTAATAAAGAGAATCAGGGATAAAAATGCTGGGCTACTATCTTAGCAATGCATAATTCACCAGACAGCCCTTTGTGGAAAACTTAGTGCTACTCTGAAAGAAGTAATGGACAACTTGGTCAAGTTGATCAATCTTATGAGGTCTCGTTCTGCTCTTCAGCAACGACAATTTAAGGAATTTATATCNACAACTTGGTCAAGTTGATCAATCTTATGAGGTCTCGTTCTGCTCTTCAGCAACGACAATTTAAGGAATTTATATCGGAATGTGATTCAGAGTATTCTGACTTACTGCAACATAATAATGTTCGTTGGCTAAGTAAAGGTCAAAATATTGAACGTTTCTGGCAAATAAAATAACAAGTGACCTCCTTCTTAGTCAACTTGGGTACACAGGGCAAGGAGCACTTGGAGTTCCTCTCAAACGAGGGCAATATGTTAGCTGTGGCTTTCCTGAAAGACATTCTAAAATATTTAAATGCGCTCAACACCGAGTTACAAGGAAATGGGAAATTATTATGTGATCTGATACAAAGTGTGTCTGCTTTTCGTAGCAAGCTGGATATCTTTGAAAAAGATATTGCAAATCAAGAATTTATTCATTTTCCAACAATTCTTGAATATAAAAAGAAGAATTCCGAAATACACACTGCAGTGTTCCTAAGTTTTATGTCAGATCTTGGGAAAGAATTTGAAGCAAGATTCCAAGACTTGGCAGAGATAGGTAAGTTGTCACAATTCTTTAAATCGCCTTATGAAGTTGCTCCAGCTGTAGAATGAACTGATGTGGCTGCAAAGTTGGCCAGTCTTGAAAAACCTTTACTTCAAATGGATATAATTGCCTTGCAAGAAAATATTTCCTTGCAAATGTAAAAAACTGCATCCCTTGAAGAATTTTGGGGCAAACATGTAGAAAAGTATGAAACCTGCAGGAAACTAGCGATTTACCTGGCTACTATGTTCGGCTCCACATATCTATGTGAAACAACGTTCTCCAAAATGAATTTTTTGAAGAACAAATATGGTTCGAGATTAACGGACGCCTACCTTGAAGACACACTTCGCATAAGCTGTTCGCCACGTGAACCAAACTATAAAAAACTGGCTCAAGACCGCAAGTGTAATTTTTCGCATTAATTTTTCAACGAATACCTGCCTTTTCTATTTTACATTATATATACTTTTCTATTTTATTGTAATGCAATTATGTGTATATAAAAATAAAAATTTAAAAATTATAAGTACTTATGTGCTTTTTTTTCTGGACCTCGATAAAATTTTTTAAAAGTATTCAGAACCCACTTGAAAATACTAGCCGACCCCTGGCCTAGAATAATAACGGATTTTCATATCGGTATCATTCGCATACAGGGAATATGTGAACCTCGCAGTGTAGACTGCAGATATGGGCGCTAACTTGTTAAAAAGTTAAAATGCTAAAAAAATTCTTATTAGCAATAGTTTTAACTTAACGAGTTAGCTTTCCAAACAAGTAAATACTAGTTTAATCTAGTTACTTCTGAAAAGTAACTTATTTGCATGTTAAGTTAGAAGTTTATTTTATGCCGATGTTTCAATTTCAAACTGTTATATTTTTTTAATATATGGGAAGTTAAATTTTATTGAAATGCACGTCTTTGTAAAACTTTGTCTATGTCTGAAAGCTCAGTTTATCCCTTACTATCTGCAGCATTTATTCGTATCGCCACATTTGTGGGTGTTCCTTTCGTGAGAGTAGAAGAGTGAAGCAAACACAACTCATGGTTGTTTTGGTGATTTTTCTCTCTGCTAAAATAGGTCATTAAACAGTATTTATTTCTCTGCTGAATTAATTATGTTTAAATCTGTTTGCCAAAATAATATAAGTTACTTCCAATATACAGTGGTTCGCTAAATATAACTCAGTTACTTTTTCCAGGCACTAAACCTTAACTTACCTGATTTCTAATTTTTCTACCCACTAATATTTAATCAGTTACGAAATTTAGTTAAAAGTTAGTAACTGTAAAAGTAAAATTTTTGGCCTACTAACGTAAACTTAATTTCAGTAATTTTTCAAATAGAATACACCCGTGTCTCGTTTACAGTACTGGCCAAAAATAAATTACCTTCCTGGCGTTATGAACATAACTGTATAAGTACACTGGGTCTGAATATGTTAAGCCGTAAGTGTAATACTTCAAGTAACGTCAGTAGAGTGCAGGCAAGGAACTGCCAAACTTTCTGGAGATTCTATGTCAAATAGATGGTTATTCTCTATTTATGTTTTAAATTCAAAACGTTGAACTTCAGTAACCTCAGGGCATATTTCTACAGTAGTTTTGAGATTAGTCATATTTTGCTACTGTCCTTGGTGTAAATATATTCGATAGTAATAATATACATTTTTACCGTAACTTGACATGAAAAATCGCGCATATTAGTTAAATCGTATCGACATTAGAAGCTTTCTTAAAAAAGTTTTAGATACCATTATAAGATTGTTTTAGCTATAATCATATTGTTTAAGGAAAACTGACTCAGAGAAAAGATAATGTATCGAAATACAAACCCCCCCCCAATTAAAACCATTTAATTAAACGATTTAAAATAAAAAATATAAGACTTCAAATGTATTAAGCATACGAGCTATACGCTGTTCATAGTTAATTGAGCACTTTTGAAATCAACGTTTTAAAAATGTCAGTGTTCCTCCCCTACCTGCGCATATTTTAAAGGGAACACTAAAATAAATGGGTCCAGTATTTGTAAAAAACATCTATTTTCTAAATAATTCAAAGTTTTACTTGACCGACGCATGAATAAAGTGATCATACACATGACAACGTTTATTTTACAATCGTGCAAAAATACACAATGTGCATGCAAGTAGATCTTAAGCAGGGTTTCTGAAAGCACTCAGTTTAGCTAGAGCGGCGTATAAAATGTTTGGTTCATGCATATTAATTTGTCTGGTATTATTTCGAGCTTGTATGGTTGTCTGAATCTAGCAATAAGACAATAGAACCAAACCCACGCGGGTCTCGAGAAGATAGCGTTATTGTCGTGAGTGCACAGTTAATAATGTTTCGTACATCTCGTTTTGTTTTGGCATTCAACAACGATGTCTAGGGCAAGCTGCCTGTCTCTAAAATGTTTACGCGTATTCTACGTGCACTCTCGCACATTTCTGTTGATCATTGGCCGTGTGTCGTTGTGACAGGACACGCGGGCCAATCAGAATGCAGTTAACTCCAACACTGCACGTCGGTGTTTCACAGGTAGACAGCCAACTCGCGTGGCAATCAAAATCATCCAGTGACGATAGTGGACTTAAGTTACAGTGTTTTTGAATGCAACTAGACGTGGAATATTTTCGCGAAAACCAGGCGTCCCTAATGCTGTCACACTTTGGCATTGAGTGTAAACAAATTGTGGTTGGTGACTAATTGTATAAAAGAAAGGGTGTCCACACGATATGAATATGACCCAAATGCATTGATAAATCAGCTGGTAACTCCAGTTGTTTAACAATTGTAAATTAAATTATTATGTTTCTTATTATTAGAGTCAAGTTATTTTTGTAAAATCCTGGTAAATATTTTAAGATGTATTTTTTATTTAAATTATTAAATGATTATGAAACTTTTGAAGCCGGCGAACGTCAAGATAGAAAGACAAGATTACGTTAAACGGCCAACTGTACCTATTCATATTCTTTTGGTATTGTTTAGATTTTGTTCGGGGTCTGTGTTGGATTCATGATCATAGTAGGCAGCATCTAAATGTCTGTTTCTCAAGTAGGACGACACAAAAATAACGCCATCCAAAACAAATTGCAGACATACAACTGGAATAACATATCAAGAACACCCAAACACAGGCGAATTAAATTTATTGTAAAGTCTTAGAGGAAAAGAATCTAACATGGCTTTTGTAGAACGACAATGACATACGATGTATTAAATTTATTATGTGGTTATTTCCTTTACGATGGCAGAAGCTGATGTGCTATAGCACAAATTTCTGCACTATAATATTAAATAATATTTTTGTGGCATTTATGAAATAATTACTTTTCGTTTCGTCAACTTGCCTCACCAAAGGCTATGCGAGACATACTTAAAAGCATACTCACTAAAGAAAAGCAACTTTAAAGTTTCCACTTTTGAAAACAACTCATATAAACAATGTTGCGTCAAAAAAGGTGAAAAATGTTACTCCTTTATATAAACCTATGTGGCTTTTCGCCAAGAACGATGATTGAAACTAGTCCTTTTTATAGTAATTATCATTGTACAGCGCTATACTTCTTTGAATTTATTTTTAACATTTTTCCTCTGCCAGATTTGTGACAGTATACAAGGCCTCGCTTTAAACGTCTCTCTTCAACAATATTAAAAAAACAGAAGAAAGGATTTCTTCCGCCTGAGACAGCGTTTTCCTTTATTATAAGCTCTCTCGGAATTACTTTGCACACAGTAGCAGCTTTGAGAAGAAGAGTGTCCAATAATAAATATTCATTAATTCCATTTACTTTAAAATATAAGCGTAGCAGAACCAAAGCCCAAGAAAATAGTTACTTTAGTAATTTCTTTAAGTGGAGTTCTTAATTCAAATTAAGTATTGTAGATATATCTGANAAACGTCTGTCTTCAACAATATTAAAAAAACAGAAGAAAGGATTTCTTCCGCCTGAGACAGCGTTTTCCTTTATTAACAACTCTCTCGGAATTACTTTGCACACAGTAGCAGCTTTGAGAAGAAGAGTGTCCAAGAATAAATATTCATTAATTCCATTTACTTTAAAATATAAGCATAGCAGAACCAAAGGCCAAGAAAATAGTTACTTTAGTAATTTCTTTAAGTGGAGTTCTTAATTCAAATTAAGTATTGTAGATATATCTGAGGCATTTCTTCTCCAGACTTCCGTAATTTAAATACTTATTCGCTACAAATACCGAGCTTATTCCATTTCATTCCTATAGCAACAAGAAAAATTTTTGTTTACTATTTATTGCTATCTCATTAGCTACGAAACTGAGACACGTTTTTTCTATTTTTTCTTAAGTGTACACAGGGATAATAAGATAAGAAATGTAACGAATTTGTTTAAAATCGCACATGGTTTTACAGTAAACCTATCATCATTAATTTATTTTCGCATTTGGTTCCACGATTATCGTCTATCTGTAAAACCCATCAGATTTTCTGAGTCATGATAATTTCAAAACCTCTTCATGTTTGATAACCACTTTAAATTTTATGTAATTTCTCCTTTTTGAAACAAATGTAGGGAACATCGTGAGCATATCGCTCAGTGTGGCTGCAGTATAACTTAATGCAGAGATTCAACCTAGCAACTTGGAGGTCCAACTCAAACGTCGGTCGACAAAACCCAGACGCAGGCAGGTCTTTGATGTCGGCAGCGTGATGGTAGGGCGGGGAGAAGGTTTTGAGCCGCGGAAACGTCTGGCCGGGCTAATACATTGGAATCGATCACAGGCCACGCAATCAATCACGGGACACTTTGCACGCGCGCCAATCAGTCCGCAGCTCAGCTGATACTAATCTGCCGCCCACCCACCCTCGTACTCTAATGAATTAGTGGGCCGTGGCAAGTGGATTCATCCGGCGGCCACGTCCGAACGCCGTGTAATATTTTCATAGGCAGCGATCACGCCAATGTAGAAGGCTGTTTACGGTTAAATGAGCACTGTCAAAACCACCGCCTGAAAATGTCACTGCCCCTAGACGCATGTATCGACAGACGTGCGCCCAGAAAAGTTGGTAACAACGGAGGGAATATAGTTCCATATCTTAACGTTGAATTACAAGGGTTTGGTAAACATTTATGAATACTGAAATGGTTTATTTTGCTGTCTGTTTTTTTATGCTTGCAAGTTCAAGAATTTGAAAATGTGTAAAAAATTTACTTTTCTTATACTTTCACAGATTCAGTAGGCCGACGGAAGAAGAAAGTGATCATGCCCGTGGCAATGTTAATTTTACATATGGCGGAAGAATACACAATGTGAGTACTAGTAGATCTTAAGCAAGGCTTTCAAAAGTGCTATACCTGAGTAGAAATTTTAACTATAAGTAAAATTCCATTCTTGTACAAAAGTAGAAAAATCCTCAATTGCTNGTTTTTTGCTATACCTGAGTAGAAATTTTAACTATAAGTAAAATTCCATTCTTGTACAAAAGTAGAAAAATCCTCAATTGCTATCTATTCTCGACAATTTTAAGGCCATGGGAAGACATTTTTACAAGAGCATCTGTAGTGAAAATATAAAGTATTTGTGAATTTGTGAACTTTAATACGGGTTAAAAAAAATTTGCAGTCATAGTAGCTTTTTGTAATACTGTAATATGTGTATGTTTGTGGATAAAGAAGACAAAGCTGCAGATGCATGACAGCCGTGCACATGTACTTGCCAAGAAACCGGTTTGTGGCAGCCAACTACTATGAATTTAAAGAGAAATATTGGTTATGTACTACATATATTGAAAATGTGTTAAGTGATACAGCAGGATTCCTTTAAAAAAATATATTTTACAGTTTGTTAGCGGAACAAATAGTGTAAATTGGATTACGCTCGCTCGGAAACGCTGGGCAGTATCATTGAATGACAACAACGAAAGGTATCGTTATCTACAAATTCACAAAGGTACACTTCTTACAGTTGTTAGCTAGTCTTGTAGAATTCGTCTAGAATTGCAGAATCAGTATGGATTTTTACAAGTCTCATCTATCAGCTTGTGTCGCGTGACTTGCTGTTACAAGTCTGCACATCAACAAGTAGTAGGTTTGTGGACTAGTAAGAGTTGTTTCAGGCCCCAGGTGGGCTAAGAATCACTACACGGGGCACCGCGAATTGTTTCTCGTATGATAGCTCTTTACATAATCGGTAACTATCGACATGCGACTTTAGGTTCTGACATCACAAGGAAATTCCTAATGTTGTTCCTTATGGAGTGAATACGCAATGGAGCTTCTAAAGTAGAGTTAAAAAGGTATAACCGGAGGTCAAGACACGTGATTTTCTTTCTCGGTATGCGTTTCTGTGTGAACTGTATGTGGGGCCTTCGATGGCAAAGAACAACAGCCGCAATGAAGATTTTTTTGAAACTTCTAAACTGAACCATCAATACGTCTAGTCGATAATGAAGTGAGTTTACATTCTTATAAGTTTTTCAATACGTTGCGAATCTAATATAAAGTTTATAAAGTATAGAATTTTTTTTTTATTTGGCAAACGCTAGTAAAAATCAGAAGGTAAATTTCGTAACATTATAGTTTGATTTACATAAGATATTCAGTAGAAGATCAACGGAAATGATCACACTAAAAAAACAGTTTCGTGGTGACCAAAAAAATGTTGTTGTCGACCACAAGATTCTTTGGTTAAAATGGACATGACAAAATATTTAGTGGTGCCAACAAAATTTTTTTCTAATTCAAGCATCTAATGGAAAATACAAAATGGCGTTTTTGGTCACCAATAAATTCAGTTTTCTTGTAGGCAATAACGTGCCAGCGGAAATGTTGCGATCATAGCAGCTATACTGGTTAGTGATGTTCACAAAGGTGTTTTGCGGATTGTGGGCTTTTGTAGGTAGATGTGGTCATATAACAAATAAACACTATATTAAAAGTCTTCGTGAGTGAGATTCGAACCTAGGACATCTCAACTGCGATCTCAGCGTTTTACTATTATGCTGCATTGCTCGAAGTTAAAGCGTTGTCTTAAGCATGTATATAACATTAATCTAATAAGTGGCGCACGCGACAAGGCTTGCACACTTCACCTCCAGGTAAGTTATTTTTCTGTAATCATTTAGGTGTAACATTTACTAACTTGAAATACAGGAAAGATGTAATCGATTCGTAAGTACTTAGGAATATCCCTCATGAATGAGTGCGTAACCTGATGCAAAGAACTGAGCACAGACAAACATGGCGTCGTGGCCAGACAGAAAGTGGCCACTTCGAATATACCAGAGCGCATGCGCAGAACATAACGGATGTTGTTTTGCAGTCGCAGCAAAATATTTCACTGTGGATAATATGAATGCTGTAGCTGCCAAATAATATTTACTGGCAGCCAATAAACTTTTTTTAATCAACAAATATGTTAGTGAGTGCTAAAAAGATATAGTACTGGTAAGTCTACGTGTTATTGGGCACTATAACCTGTTTTTTACGAACAACGAAATTTCGCCTTGGAAAGCATCAATCAAACAGTTTTTGTAGCCCCTAACAAATCTTTTTTTCTTCCTTCAGTGTAGTTGGTCAGAATAGCCATGGATTCAGAAAGATTAGAAACAACCGAATTAAGAACTTTCGAACTTAAACTCCGTACACAACCTTTGCCTGAAACGTAGGCATTTCAACATCAACACTGGCCGGACTACATAATAATGAAGAGGATGCAACACTGACATCTCTTCAACAATGGCGTTGTTAGAGACAAAACAAGCTGCCCTGACCCGCCCTTCCGAGTGGGAAGATCGCCCTACGCATGTGAATCGCCCGGTGTCCCGGGAATGCTGCGTGCTCCTGCTAATACCCAATACGCATTTATTGCCAAACAATTGCATTTACAATACCATCTGATATATTCCATTTAACCAAACTGTTGGCGCTTATACAATATATCGCTCCGGTTACTTTTTATGAGATATAATTTGTAACTCCCCTCCATGTGTCAGATGGCCGAGAGGAAATGGAGGGGTGAAGGGGTTCTCTTCTGGCTTTCTGCACATCATGAGTGTCATCGGAAGTGGCCAGCTGCTCCGTTCTGAGGTACAAATTTCTCGATATACGACAGCATCTCATAATAAAAATCCCCGATACAATGTGGAAAAAAAAAATGAAATTTTCCGGCAGATGGCGAGATGACTGTAAAAATATCATAAAACAAGAACTTAAAATGAACATTACCAATCACGATACCTGCCATACAATAAACATATCTAATACAGCGTTGGGTCTCGTCACACATTACATTATTTTCCGTGCATCGCTGCCAACTTCACAGAAGCACACCACTCAACGTGTCCTTTTTTATAATGTTGGCAAATGTGCTCAATTTACTACGACCCAGCTATACCAAGACTAGCCAANGGTCAATTTACTACGACCCAGCTATACCAAGACTAGCCAACTGACGATTCCACATTGAGAGAGCAACCAATAAAATAATTTGTTGCATTAACAAAACTTGAAAAGCAACAAAATTTATTTTGTTCATATAACCGAAAACATTTTTGAATAACCAAACGTATGTTTTAAGCAAAAATACATAAGACTGTAAACAAAATATTTTATTAAATAAATTTTATAAATTTTGTCTGACATTNATGTTTTAAGCAAAAATACATAAGACTGTAAACAAAATATTTTATTAAATAAATTTTATAAATTTTGTCTGACATTTTATTTGATTACCTTCGTTCAAAAATACATCTCGAGAGTTTGTTTGCCTTGCTTGTGGCAATTCGGATAGTAACAGTGTTTGTATGTGCATTTATTGATCTTTAATAATAATGGTATAAACTTCGTAATAAAACAAGTTCAACTGGAAACTACAAAGTAAAGTTGCAAAACTCGAAATATTTAAACGCGCGTGTTGACCAGTATTTGAATTGTATGTATTTAATAAACGTTCCGAATATCTCAGCAGTCACATTGACTGAGATTGTTATGGCGTCGCGCCCGAGCACTGATGATCTGGGTTCAAATCTTGGTCGGGTTTCCAATTTTTTTTACACTAACCGAAAACGTGTAATGAACATGGGGCAAATAAAATATTTGGATGCACCAACCAAATATTTGTTTCGGGCAACTAAATAAGAACAATACAATAATATTACTTCGACAACAAAATATTTCATTGTTCCTAAACAAAAAAATTAATTTGGTTGTGCCAAACAGACTTTGTTTGATTCAACAGAGCCTTTTACTCAGTGCAGTCGCAAAAGGACTGGAGGGAGAGGTGGTCCTTTATTAATCGCCAGGGGTACGCGGGATTAAGTCCCGACTAAACCGGGACATAGCGGCAGCGGAGGTCGTCGCAAATCACAGGCGCCGTTTGCTGGGATAAGCTCCGGGGGAGATTGCTTCATCTGCATAGCAACGGCGATCGAGGCTGCGCGCGCATGCGCGAGGGAGGAGGTGGTGGTGGGAGGTGGCACCAGCACGCACAGTATTAGCAGTGCAAACATGGCGGACAATGGCGGCGGGCCGCGACAATGTCGTGTACAAGGCGTCATGTCATCACGCTGGACGTACACAAGGCAGACGCGCCGCGAGGTTGCCTCATCTGCCGCCGTGTCGCAGCGAGGGCGTGACTGCGGTCTTGTGTGCCTGGGAGATGCCACAACGCCGGCTGTCAACACGGCTTATAGCGCGCACTCGCCAGTGTATCACCTCGTGTAAGCAGCGCTNGAGATGCCACAACGCCGGCTGTCAACACGGCTTATAGCGCGCACTCGCCAGTGTATCACCTCGTGTAAGCAGCGCTTTGCTTCACCGCAAACAACGCACATAGGCGTCGGTCACTGGCCTTCCGCATCAACACTGCTCTGGGTCACTATACAGTGTCAGAAAAAACTTTCACACCCCTGTCACACTAACAAATTTTCCCTCCAAATTGCTTTTCACAAGTTTGGTCAAATAAAGTTGGACAGTTGTGACGCCACGGAAACCAAATAAACAGCGCCATGTTTGTCTGGAAAAGTTGGGTGGCTCCACCAAACATTTGAAAATTGGACATGTTCAAAAAATTATCATGCACGACAAAAATTGCCTTTTTCGACTTCACGATTGCTGGAAAGAACGAAAGTTATGTAGATAATTAATTTATATAAAAGGCTATCTGAGCATGAATGTTATTCTTTGTGAATATTGCCTATAATATTACAAAATTGCAAGGCATTAAAAGTTTATAGTGCAAGAGACCTCTGATAAATAAAATCTGAATTAAGTGAAGAAGTGAAAATGAATAATAACATCCGTTACATTTATTCCGGTAATGAACTGAATGGAAATACAACATCAGTTTCCCACTTTGAAATAATTTTGAACAAAAAATTCAGATAAGGTACTACTAGTTAAAAATTTGACAGAACACCCAATAAATCACATTATTTTCCATATTTCAACTTATTATTAACTGATTACGGAGGAGTGCCAGCCTTAACTCTAATTGTACGCGTACATTAGAAGGAACACACGTTGCCAACCTAACGGAGAGACGGGGACATCTAAACGCACTAAAAATACAATTCCAATTGTTTTCATTTTTAGTCATAATTTCAGAAAAGTTACCCTCCCCTACCCTCCATATTTTTTTAAGTTGNAATTCCAATTGTTTTCATTTTTAGTCATAATTTCAGAAAAGTTACCCTCCCCTACCCTCCATATTTTTTTAAGTTGAGAAATTTTTGTAATTTTTTCCAATGCTTGCATTGAATTCTTCTTAGTACGTTTTAGTTGGAAAAAAGAAATCATATCTATATCATTACCATTTTTCGAACTATACAATTTTCTTCTAGAAGAATTATCCAATTTATTGTCATTTAATAAAACTTAAATAAAAAACGTTGTAGCTTTTGAACCGTTTCTGCTACTCTTCTCCCCTTATACCAAAAGTCTTCCATTCTAAATGTATATTAAGGAAGAATTAACATAAATAAGTTAAGANTACTCTTCTCCCCTTATACCAAAAGTCTTCCATTCTAAATGTATATTAAGGAAGAATTAACATAAATAAGTTAAGAGCAATATAATATTTTATTACAGCAGCACATTAGCTGATATGTAGGGATAGCCTTAAACTTTATATTAACACTGTGGTTTATTCGCGGTTTTTTCACAATTTGTTAATTAAACCTTTGAAAAATCACTTCATGTATGACGTGTTTGGTTGTCTCCGAAATATGTCATATCGCAAGCGTTTTATACTTTTGTTTACATAAAACTATCTTGTTTATGATTAAATTGGACTTAAACTTATATTTCATATATAAATTATATTATGATTGTAATAAACAAATAAAATAGTGAGAAAATAGGTTTGTGGTAATGCCCAGTATGAAATAGTTCTCATGTATATTATTATTTAACTGAGTTCGAACAAATACGGTGCGCTATCCCATTGGTGCAATTTTTAAGACTTTGTTTGCATGAGGCGGAGGAATAGTCTGCAAGTAGAACGTAAGCAGAGCATCGGACAAATATAAAGGAACCGTAAATGGACTACGTATAGAGTGGAATGGGTATTCGTGCTGTGAATTGCATCATTTCAGACATAAAATGTACTCTGTTGTTTTATTGGCCCCACAACGGTTTAGATTGGAGAAAGGAAATTAAATGTTTTGATTGCTGCTTAGCAACAAGATCTTGACTGCCCTTGAGAGTGAAGTGAAAATGGAGAAATGGAGGAATGAAAGGGCGGGTGGTGCGGAAGTACCCCGAGAAAACCCGCTGGAAAACGATAACGTCCGCTACGTTTTACACGTGCAAAACTCCGGGAGACACCGCGAGAGAATGGAACCAAGTTAGCCTTTACGAGAGGCGAGAAGTGTGGCGACGATAATATTACTCACTCCCAATGCGTTCGCCTTTTTACTACAGCTACTTAGCCAGTAGAGCAAAAGCGCCATGGCAATATTAGCAAAAATTTCCTTCATTTTATTGAAAAATGCTGATAAAAATGTATCCATAAATATCCGTAAACTCTCCGTGAAATTACAGACACATTAATTTTCAAAAACGGACTTTCCGTAAATTATACGGAACTTCCGTGAATTAAACAAAAAACTCTCTTTTAATATGCAAGATAGTTTTCTGTACTTCCAGTTAAAAGAACGTCAATGAAAAAAATTGAATTTTAGCACAATAGCTCGGTCTGTGTCTGCCTTTGCCGTCAGCTTTGACCAGATACTCTCTCAACAGGGCGTCAGAAAAGCTGGATGTAAACGTGAGTGGGCTATACCGCTATTGCTGTTCTCAAACCAATTCTGCTAATGGTCTCTTCTACGAGTCTTTCTGACCTACATACCAGGACTTCATCTTCAGACTGCAGTACTCTGGGAAATAAAATCCTCCCAGCTCTTTTGACACAGTTGTGATGAAGTACTTATTGCAGACGCTCTTCCTTGCTACTCGTTTGAAGGGGATAAGGCACTTCGAACACGTTCTTACCATGGATTGTAGGTAGGGATTAACATCTCGTTGACAGCGAAGTCGTTAGTGAGCAAGTTGCTCAGAGAGGCCGGAGCGGGGAAGGAATCGGCCGTGGAAAACACCTCAGAATTCTCCTGGAGTGATCTTGGGAGACCATGAAAAACTGTAATCACGATGGCCGGACTAACATTCGAACCCACCTGTTCCCGAGTTTGAGTCCAAAGATTTACCACTGCACCACCTAGCTCTCTTCTTACCACGGAATTCCCGGTGGGGTCACTTCCCGAATTTTTGTACGTGGAAATCGTGCCGGACGATGCTTCTGGAAGGTTGGTTTTCTCGGGGATCTCCCATTTTCCCCGCCCTTGCATCCCGGCGCTGCTCCATACTCACCTCGTTTCACCCTCATCGGCTCTCAAGACCTCAATATTAAGAGCCGCCCAAATCTCCCCACTCACTTACACACTCATTGTCCTCATGCTGCTACCGACACGAATATAAAATTTTGAATATTTTGGCACTCTGATATTTGATAAATCCATCAATGTAATTTTGTTGTCAAAGTACCTAGAAAAACGTTTTGGTGTTGACTAAAATGGTACCACTTCGCACTGACAAAAATAATCCCTGACGTTACCTAATAATTATCATAACTATAGTTTAAATGTGTACATTATATAAAAACAGCATTTCACTCCCAGGCAAAAAAAAAATATATATATAACAGACGATGGGAATACCTGAAGGACCTTCTTCGGCAAAACAAATGTATCTGCGTTAAGGTTGTCTCTTAATACATTTGAACTGCTACTCTATCCTTGTATGCTTCTTGCAGAAAGTTGGTCTTTGTACAGAGTAGTGAATAGGTATATGCGATACCTGATTTGACTCACTTCTCCGTTATTAGTGCACCCTTTGAGAGTCCAACACAGCTCAGAAGCAAATCCGGAAAACTTTCTGACTCTGTGGCTATTGAAACATGTACTCAAAAAATTATCAAAAAGTAGCTTCATCAGAATATCGCTGCTAGTGATTAGCATGTGTACAAAGACACGCTACAAACGAACTTCGAAGGGACACGAATGAACACGTAGCCCTTAAAGAAAACTGTTATAATAGGATAAGTGTTGGAGATTTTTCAACAATACGAGATATTTAATACTGGCAAAGTAATGCAGTATTTAACACTTCTACTGTCACTGCGCGATACTTTATGAGCATCGAGATCAGTAAAATAAAATGTTGAAGAAAGGGAAACCTTTCGTTGGGATGTTATAAATATTTTCAGTTAGTTGTTTACATAAAATAACTACCTGTATTTGTTTGCGAACACTTAAATAAATAGTTTTTTGTATCAAAAGAAGGCTGATTTACTTGAAAATTTGTAAAGTTTGTGTGTGCTAAATATGTAGAACTGAGACGAACGTTTCATCTGAATATGTAAATACTGTTCGCATAGAAATAAATCACCAACTGTGTTACTCTAGATCCAAAAAATATCATAGAAGTAATCCAACTACACGTGCCGACTAATTTCTTTCATGATTTGCTGAGGCTCTTGAACGACGGGAATTGAATTTCATCTGTAACATAAATAAACTATTTTCCGGATAATAGTAATATACAGTATTGGTAATCGTGAGGCAGAACTGTGTCTGTCATAAATTTAACCACGCCAGATCTGCAATTTAACACATAGACTGAAAAGAAAGTGTAGTTTAGATACCTTTAAAATACAATATGATCTCACGTATAAGTACACGTAAATCTCACCAGATTTTCTCTATAGAATGCCGTAAACTGCGTGGTTTTACATTAAATAGTTTTCTCATAATTGTAATTAATAATCAGGGAGGTTTCTTGTGGACTTCATGTGTATCACTGGTGTCGTATCGTACCCGCGGTTGGCTTAGAGCTTTGATAATTACTTTCCACCATTATAATACCCACTTCGATTCTTTACTTTGATGACAATTTTTTTCGGAGGGATTTCTCACATGTTCAACGTTGGAGAAACTTCTGTGAGATAGGGCTTTTATCGGGGTTCTACCATTTGCTCCCCTGTCTTCGTTCCACCGCCCATATTGACATTCATATTATCATCGTCTTCGAGCTGGCGGGAACGACAGGTCTCTTCGTTCAATTATCGCCAATATATTGAA
>NQII01005751.1:57426-148153 GCA_002778355.1 Clitarchus hookeri | reverse complement strand
ATCAATCCGTATCCACATATAAGGTTCGTCGCATGCACGATTCGTCGCCGTCTGCAGCATCAGGGCTTGTCCAGGTTCTCATTACTATGGTTGCCACTGACAGCTCACCACCGGCGCCTACATATGCAATGGTGAATGGAACATCTGGCCATGAGGTACGAATGGCATGACATTGTCTTCTCCGACGAATCCCGCTTCTGCCTGCGGCACCACGATGGACGCATCTGCGTCTGGCGGCACCGTGGCATACACAAAGCCGAGTCCTCCATTATGCACTGTCATACCTGCCCAGCACCTGGCGTTATTGCATGGCGTGACATCGGATTCCAATCCTACTAGCACCTAGTGGTTGGTAGCTAAACCAGCAACTGTTTTATTGTGGAGGTATTGGAGCCTGTTGTCCCCTATCTTCACAGCCAGCCTGGGGGCATGTACTAACAGGACAACGCGTGACCACATTTAGCACACATCGTCCGACAGGTTCGCGTATCGCCGTATCTCTCGCCCATTTAAAATGTATGGTCCATGTTCGGACGACTGGCTGCCACAGGACACACGCATTCACAACGGATGAACTTAGAGCACGAATAGAAGCAGGCAGAAATTCAAAGTCTCTTCCTCTCGTAATGCATCATGTATTGCGATTATTGCTGTCCGCGGTGGGGCCGTACAGTACTGATTTCCCCCTGTTCTGTATGCCATACCGAGCTGCAAGAGTAATCATGTCACCTGTGTATGGAGGGTATTCTGTCAAATAAGTCTGATTGTGATGGCTCATGTCCTTCTTTATTTTACAATTTTAATGGCCAGCAGTGTTAATTTAGTCTTACAACAGATCCGCGATTTTGTATAATGACATTTACATGTTTAATAATTTCGTCCTTGCATTAAAATTTAGCCAGAAGAGTTGTAGAACTGGTATTTATTTATGTAATTTGTGTAAACAGCAGTGCTAACCAAGAGTTCAAACCATCATAAGACTTTAACAGACTATTGGCTGAATATTCGATCAGTGCTGGATATCGGAAATAGGTTACTGAGCATGTAGCATGCTCTCTCCCCTGCAAATAAGAATCAATATATGCAAAATGTTATTTTTGTTTATAAATATTGGTTTTGTTAGGAAACCAAATCTACACAGATGGCACATCGTTGAAAAACCCTAAATTAGTAGTTATTTTCGCATTTCTTGAAAACATGTTGGATACATGTGCAGTATACGAACTAGTGTACGGGCCATACATGTGTGTGCATGTTTCTACCGACAGGGCCGCCTGTTCGCGTACGGGGACACGCAGCTGCACCGGCTAGGCACCAACTTAACGCAGATTCCCATCAACTGCCCATACCGTGTAAGTGTGGCCAACTACCAACGAGATGGCGAGATGACCGTCAACGACAACCAAGATGGCGCCCCCAACTACTACCCCAACTGCTTTGGCGGCCCGCAGCAGGACTCGTCAGCTGCCGTTTCCGAGTACTCCGCCTCTGGAGTCGTCACTAGGTACACCAAACTTCCGCATCTGGTGCGCAACTTCTTGTAGAATTACAGTGTACAGCATAACTGCTTCGCGGTTATAGTCCCGTCAGGGTTACGTCCAACATTTTTGAAGCCCTCCTAAAGTTCTGCTTCCAGACTATTCATCCACCTCGTGCAAACAAAGCTTAACTTGTCTAGAAAACTATGCCAAAGGGACAGCGCACCGCATTCTTGCCCGCTCAGTTTAATAATATCTTGCATGAGGACTATTTCTTACTATGCATTCCCATCACTATTTTCTCTCTGTTTCTATCCATATTAATTATATATTGAATGTTATAATTTTTTAGTAAGGATATAAATAAGGGCAAGCTTGACCAAAAAATACTGTTATATTAACATAAGTATAACATGCTTGTTATATGTGACATATTTACAAAACAAGTAATCCTGTCCTCTATGGGGTGAGTTTTCAAAGTTTTCTTTGAAAAATTGCTAAGTTACCATGAATGGAGTAAGTACTTGAAAATTGGCAAACTGTGGGACTTGTATGGTGGAAGTATTGCCTCACCTCCAGGGTACTGGACTAGTACCCTTAATAATGAGTCTGTGTTGTCAACCGTAATTTGGCTAAATAGAATCTAATTTTAGGTCATGTAGCTTGTAGTAAGAGAGTCAAAATGTAGTCAAATTTAAGTTCGATCAAATTACAGTTTTTTCCTAACTTACGTACTTGCATATTACATTTATTTTCTACCTTTCCCAGTAAAAGACACTGCAAACACCCCAACCCTACAACATGAAATTTTACTCTGTTTATTTCTCAGGCTCAGGTCGAAGGTTATCACAGTATGGTACCACATGTTCACAATATTTTGTACCAAAGTGTCTTAATAACGACGCATGACCAAATAATTTATAAATGTGTGTTAAATATTTATATTAGTATTATTACTACAGGTACATTACACATAGTAGTGTGAAAATTCTTCAGGTTTAGAGTGTAGCTCAGTTTCTTATTTGTAGCCGAATTTCCGAAGTTCGACTTGCCAGTGCCATTGCCAGAAATTTCTCAAGGGTGGGTCTCAAGAGTCTTGCCGAGGAGGCAGGGGGCAATTACACTTATTAAAGTAAAGGGAGGGAGGGCAATTATATGGACAAATTCTATAAGAAATGTACAACACAATATAATAAGATTAATTACAGTGAACATTTATAGCATATTTTATCATAGTGAAAGGATTATTAATAATTTTAATACTAATTGTTGACAACCTAATGAGCTTTTTGGGGAGTTACACATATCCTTCTTTAGCTACGTCCCTGGTACTTGCTGGTATTTACAAAGGCAACACTGTTGTGGGTGGTGTTTTCTTGCAAACAGAGCAGTTAAGAAGGTTACAACAAGATGCCCTTTTCTAAATTTAAACATGATGATTAATAATTTGTTTAATTTATCAAATGCTCAGCGCTACAAAATTCACTGCGATGTGAATGTAGCAAACCCAATTTACATCCCCAGTAACTTTTCAAAAGTTGATGATCTTTGTTTGCTAATACATTTTCTTTCATTTCGAAAAGTGTCTGAAATTTTCAACTGAATGCATTTTATTTCCCCATATTTAGAGAGTGTATGGCAACCTTAATAATCACTTTAGCACTCAAGAAGTAAAAACTTTTTGTATATGATTTTTTTAATGTAATCACTTACTATACCATTGTAACACACTTATGAGAAAATGCTGCGTAGTTTAACGAGTGCTACCTGGCATATATGCAGTAATACTGGCGACGAACCACAAAAAGTNATGAGAAAATGCTGCATAGTTTAACGAGTGCTACCTGGCATATATGCAGTAATACTGGCGACGAACCACAAAAAGTCGATCTATGTGACGTGAACCACGCGTTCATGAGCTCCTTGTGCCCACTCTGTCCGCCGCAGTCACATCAACTGCACAAGCTGCACCGGGTTGCACCAACAAAATCAGGCCAATAATGCGTACNTATGAGAAAATGCTGCGTAGTTTAACGAGTGCTACCTGGCATATATGCAGTAATACTGGCGACGAACCACAAAAAGTGGATCTATGTGACGTGAACCACGCGTTCATGAGCTCCTTGTGCCCACTCTGTCCGCCGCAGTCACATCAACTGCACAAGCTGCACCGGGTTGCACCAACAAAATCAGGCCAATAATGCGTAGTGCAGATTGACAGGAACGAAACTTGCACCTTCTTGTCAACAGGTATACTCCGTGACTCAAGGGACCATCCTACCTTATTTATTATAAGATATAACTCTTGTAATAAATTAGTAGACGAACCGAAATTGTGTTTACCCCACAGACACAGCCGTTGGGCGCACAACCATTGGTCATTACATCATAGCACTCGCGCGGCGACATACGATNTTATAAGATATAACTCTTGTAATAAATAAGTAGACGAACCGAAATTGTGTTTACCCCACAGACACAGCCGTTGGGCGCACAACCATTGGTCATTACGTCATAGCACTCGCGCGGCGACATACGATGTAACACACCACCAAGTGACATAATCTGGTATGTAGGCCGAAGCTGAAGTGCTAAGTACCCCAAAGTACAACCAATAGTGAGCAGCCATTTTTTTAAGCATATCACACAACTTCATCTCATTCAAATCTGCAGTCAGCTGTGGGTTTTATTGTGTTATGGGCCATCTAGCATGGCAATTCACATCCCTTCGCCCAGGTGGACTCGTCCATCCCTTCATGAGATGGCCATCTGGCAACACTGTAGCAGGTGAAATGCAAATACGTCACAGGAAATGGAATACAGAGACTTTTCACAATTAAAAAAAAAGTGTATCCAATGTCTAATTGCAAGAAGGTAATTGTGTTTTCATAAAGGGAGACTGCCTATAAAGGCCTCCAACAAAATAACATTACATTTGGTGTGGTGACACACCCCGTCAACTTCATAACATCAAGCTTAACAGACATTTGTTATTCAAAGGGAATTTCACCAATGTGTTTCCTTTAATTTATATGATTTTTCACCAGTGCAATAATGTTACGTAGTGCTTATGCCATGTTTTAACACTTGGCTTTTAACATCGGTTAACACAATATTTCGCAGAAGCCAACGCCATTCACCCAGTTCGCCTAAGCACACGAGTCAGACCGACAGTTGTTGGTCGTACGCTCTGCCAGCCCCCTCCGTAACAAAATTTAGGCTGATCTTACTTTATTACAATAGTAACGTAATTAACCGTAATCTTTAATCTCTTTTCTGGACTGAGGGGAGTGCCACCTGCACTCTCACCAGAGAGTTTAATTCTACTGCATAACTACATAACACCACGCTGACTTAAGTCATTTTCATGCAAATGTCACCGGCAGGCCGTAATTGCTGGGTTCGTATATTTTTAGTATTCAGATGTCCACTTCCTGGACATGTAATAAAGTACATGAATAAACAGCTTTACAAAAATTAGTGAGTGTTGATTCAATGTCCGCAGGTACATATAGGGCGCTAAACTCTCTTGTAGTACCACCCACAATTTTATCATATATTTCAGGCGTACGAGACGGCCTACAGTCTCACCACGAGGTCAACATGTGTAAGTAGTGTATTATTAAGTGTGTGACAACTTCATCTTCAAACGGACGGAGGCATCCAGGACCCCCTGGGCCGGCGACCGAATGACCCACATCATTAACTCTCTGCTGAGTTATGACACCAGNCGGAGGCATCCAGGACCCCCTGGGCCGGCGACCGAATGACCCACATCATTAACTCTCTGCTGAGTTATGACACCAGGCAATTCTACACTCCACCAGCCCTGGGTCACCTCCACCGCGTCATATGTACAAACATATTATAAAAATGAATTGTTAAAAATTAGTAGCAACTAATATCAGCCAACTATCGTTTCTTAAATATCACAACAATAACTAGCAGCAATAAATGGCAGTGTTAATGGTGTGAAAGTAGAAATTAAGCAGGGCTGTCAAAAGTGTGTAGTTAAATGCCAAAAAAATCTATGCCCACAATTGTCTGGGCATAGATGGGCGGAGCACCAGTTTCCTTCCATGGCGATCTGGCCTGGATTACTGGTGGAGTCACACCTGGTTNTGGGCATAGATGGGCGGAGCACCAGTTTCCTTCCATGGCGATCTGGCCTGGATTACTGGTGGAGTCACACCTGGTTTTTGTGCATGTGGGAAACATGGCGGACGTTGCTGCTGGTTGGGGGTTTTTCTCTGGGCACTCAATCTTCTCATACCCACACATTACTTCGCAGTCCCATCTCAGGGTATCATTCAATGATACCCTCAGAGATGATGTTAAAATTACTCAGGTAACCGTTAACCAACTATGGTAGCATTCTCTATTCTGTCACCCGAAATATAAGCTTGTAGGACTCCAGCAGAATACATGTATAGTTAGTGTCAGGAAAATTTTGGGGTTCATTGACTGTTGCTCCAGTTTTACTGCAGACCAGGAAGAATAGTATATGGCACTTGCTATTTGTGTTTAACTTTTGACACANTGTTGCTCCAGTTTTACTGCAGACCAGGAAGAATAGTATATGGCACTTGCTATTTGTGTTTAACTTTTGACACATAGCCATATCCTTACTGTTAGCATAAATACCACTATATACCAGTTCACACTGCCTAAATACCAGTATGCTTTAAGTGGTGCAATTAAATAAGTAGGCCTGTTTTAATAATACTAATTTGCTGTAACATTAACATTGTATTGTTTTACAGTTACGACTCGAGAGACGAGGATAACTTCAGCCAGCCGACCTTGCTTTGGAACTTATTGGGAGCGGACGAGCGTGAGAGGATGGCAAAGAACATTGGCGCCAGTCTCAATGCTGCAACTCCTGTCGTGAAGGTTGTTAAAAGAAACCAGCACAATCAAAATCGGAATTATTTTAAGGAACTTTCTGTTTCATTTCTGCATTATTTGTAAATTAAGTAGGCCAGAAGGTGTTAGAATGATTTGTCTGTTCCGGCAGGCAACCGTTTACTGTTAAATGAATGCACATTTCTTGTTTTAAAATAAATTATATAAATATTTCAGTGACTACTTTTAGGATAATTTATCAAATGTATTAATAGTGGCATTCAGAACACAATTAATGCAATTTCAAACTAAAATTTAAAGAATCTATAACATTACTTTACGAATTTTTTTTTAAATCTGGTATGTGTTTATTTGGTTGTCAAAATGCAGAGAGGGTTTTGAACATACAGTCAACATAATAAGATTAATGTTGCCAATCATACGGTTAGAACACTATTGATCAATTCACATCACTTCTGGTCAAGTAGGCCTTTTTCAGACATCTTGTTCTAGCATTGCCACCTGAATTGGAGTCGGTCAGTTCAAGTATGAGGTGACACTACACAGTAAAGTCTAAATACTTGCAGTGTTGGAAGAATTTTCCTCTTTATTTACAAATATTCCTCTCTTATAATTTGAGAGATTTTCTGGTTATATCCCAGGTTTTTACTGTTGCCTTGAAAGATTTTAGAAGATTAGTGAGAGAACTGTATGTATGCATAGGGGGAAAATGCATTTTCAGCCTCTATATATATATATATATATATATATATATATATATATATGTGTGTGTGTGTGTGTGTGTGTGTGTGTGTGTGTATGCATGTATTGATTTATGTGTGTTTTAATTATATGAACAAATGCAATATATGAACATTTATTCAAATTAAACGCCAGTAGTTTGAATAAATTGTTTCAAAGAATTTACGTTAAAAATGTGTCTTTTTTTTTTCAGGAAAGGACGGTCAACTACAAACTTTTGCAACTAGCTCCTAAAAGTCTGTTTTATGAACGGTACATGAACATGCAAGCAAAATCATCTCTGTAGTTTTCTGTAATGTTCTTCACACAGGCTACAAGTAATATACTGTTATAATAATAATAACAGCACAAAAATATGCTTAGTATGTCTGCCTATATCAAATATTTGTTTTTTAAACAATCTTTTCTTGGCTTCGACATTAGCAATAAGAATAAGTAGAACAAGAAAACAACTCTTACACTCTCTATATGTTATNATCTTTTCTTGGCTTCGACATTAGCAATAAGAATAAGTAGAACAAGAAAACAACTCTTACACTCTCTATATGTTATCATTTGGGATATTGCTATTTACGGTGGTTGATTAGTAGTCATTGTTTTTAATATTTTAGATTTTAACTTTTTATGAGTTATTTAAACATTGGTTTTGATGTTGCATCGTAGCCTTTATTGAAAATTTTATATAAAAATGTACATGGTATTTTGTCATGCAAACTTTGTAACTTTTAACAAATAGGTGCATTTACCTAATAAACGTTATAACTTCACAAAATTCATTGATGAAAATGATTTTTAGCCGACACCTGGAGTACACAGTTTAGTAAAAGACTGTTTATAATTATTTGGACGTAAATTCATTAACTGGACAAAATTAACACCGATTTCCTTATTTAATAAGAATTATAGACAAAAAACACAAAAAAATTAGTTTTTTTCTATATTACCTGTGTTACAATACCGGTCTGTAATCCAATAGCAACAAAACTTGATTCGATGAAATAACCACTTTCTTTATTACAGTGATAAAATAGGTATTAAAGCTCTCATAAAGCCTAACATTTAGAAAAAATCAATGAGTCATTTACCAAACTCACCCGATGCGCTGTTTGCAGCATATGAACAATTCTCTAAATAGGAGCTTTTCCAAGTATTTTCGGAAGGTATTGCACAAGTCCTCCACCCCCCACCTCCCCACCACTGCGGGCGAAACCAACAAAAAACAACTAACATACAAATCTCCACAAAACTTCTTTCCCAGGGACAACTCTGTAGCCACATCCTGCACTAGTACCACTTTGGGGTGGGAAGTATAAAATGGGCCGGGAATGCCTTAGGCCATCCATTATGACTACCTGAAGCGAGGAACATTACATTCTATCTGTCCACCATCCAGAGAATTGCAGTAGCATCACTAGTCCTCCCTGNCTACCTGAAGCGAGGAACATTACATTCTATCTGTCCACCATCCAGAGAATTGCAGTAGCATCACTAGTCCTCCCTGTTACTAGAGGTCTCAGAGCCAGGGATTTTCAGATCAAGCCGACCCCGAGTGAGCCTACTGAGAAGTTCCCGAGCTTGCAGCTCGGGCCTAAACTCTTATTTTGCATACAAAAAATAATATTTTTAATGAATATATTTAAGCATTTTTAAGGTAATCGGTGTTCATATCTGCAGTTCTAAACAATAATTTTAATAGAAACACAAATATCATATTAAATATTGTTTTGTTTATGAATAAATACACGCACTTATTTTCTGTGAAACTTTTACCATGATTTCTTCAGTTTTGAAGATGTAATTTCGGCATGTTATAATGTGCAATTTTTAATAAGAATTATATGTAATGATGTATGTGGTTTCATTAACGAAATATTAGTCCTGGATAATGTATATGACTAACAGGAATTTAAGACTGCCAGATCTCTTAACCTCGAGAGATATGGAAGCTTTCCTAACCTTGTGTAGCTGTATTAGATAAAATCTTTAGCCTTTCCTGGCATGAACATGTCAATGAATGATGAGTTAAGCACACCGAATATATATATATATATATGTGTGTGTGTGTGTGTGTGTGTGTGTGTGTGTGTGTAATTCAGAGCCCCTATGAGACTAGTCATTTAAAATGACTTTG
The DNA here is from genome assembly GCA_002778355.1 of Clitarchus hookeri. Lineage (NCBI taxonomy): Eukaryota > Metazoa > Arthropoda > Insecta > Phasmatodea > Phasmatidae > Clitarchus > Clitarchus hookeri. The sequence goes on along the minus strand of NQII01005751.1, from coordinate 138,937 downwards.
AATATTTTGTGCATACTATTGTCAGCATTCCAGTGACGCCACTGAGTTAAGTCAAGGTGGCATACTGCCACAGGGAATGCATGTTTTTACACCTACCATTATAAAACTCGTTTTTGTAAGTTTCACTTGACGTGAAACACGCTTCCACGAGCGCCTTGTGCCCACTCTGACCGCCGCAGTCACATCAACCAAACCAGCTACACCGGGACGCACCAACCACATTAGCCAAGAGTGTGTACTCCAGGTTGACAAGAAAGGAATTTGCACCTTTTTTCCAACAAGGATTATGTAACACGAGACACCACCCTACTTATTTATTACAAGAGATAACTCTTTTAATTAATAAGTCGGTGATCAGAAATAATGTTTACCCCAAAGCCACGGCCATTGGGCACACGGCCAATTGGTCGTTACGTCGTCACAGCTCGCACCACGACATACAACATGACGCACCGCCAGAATATGTCAACTGGCCTGTAGGCCGAAGCTGAAGTGTTAAGTGCCCCAGAGTGTCACCAGTAGTGTGCAGCATTTTTCCAAACACATCAAACAAAGTCACCACATTCACAGCTACAGTCAGGAGTGTGTTTTATTNGTGTGCAGCATTTTTCCAAACACATCAAACAAAGTCACCACATTCACAGCTACAGTCAGGAGTGTGTTTTATTGTATTAAGAGCAATGGGTTATGTTTTACCATTCGGTGTTTGATGTCGGTTCTCGTCACTTGTGACAGAAGCCGACGCCACTTGGCCAGTTTGTCTCAGCACTGGGGCTAGACTTGCAGCATGGTCGTCCGCTCCACGAGTCCCCCCGGTACCATCAGTTAGGCTGATATCACTTCATTGCAATAGGAACTTAATTAACTAGAACATTTGATTTCTTTTATTTATTTTCTATGCCGAGGGGAGAACCAGCTTCACTCCACCAGAGAGCTTAACACTACCACGTATCTGCATAACACCACAGGCAGGCCATAAGTGCTGGGTCTGTTTTCTTTCATTATTCACATGTAATCAAGCACAGTCAGTAAATAGCTTTTCAAAGTTCAATGAGTGTTGATTCATTGTCCTCTGGGACACCTATGATGCTACACCTTTTGTAGTACCTCCCACAATTTTTATAATATATTTCAGGCATACGAGATGGCCTACAGTCTCGTCATAAGGTGTAATTAGTGTAATATCTAGTGTGTTTCAACATCATCTGCAAACTGATGGAGGCACCTAGGGCCCCCGGGGCCATCGACCGAATGACCCACATCACTAACTCTCCACTGGGTTATGGTGCCGGGCAATTCTACACTCAACAATTCCTGGGTCACCTCAACCACGTCAAAGATGGCTTTCCCAAATAGGGGCTAATGTTTCACAAGCCATTCTTTTCCTACATCAAATATGGCTTTCCGAACTAAGAGCAGAAGGAAGAACAAAATGCTACTACAAGTGTGGCGAAATCACCATGTCACAAAACATAATTACCGTTAAATCAAAGTGAATGTTGTTGCGCTTTCGCATTGCATGCTGTTCAGTTTGCTATAGACCCCTCTCGCTCAGAAGAGGACACTCGAGCAAATCTTGGCCAGCTCAGAAACAGCGGGAAAAATCATGTTTCCACGCCAAGTTGTTGTCACGCAAGTAACAACAAACAACATTTAAGAGCATTATGTACCATAACTGTACATGTTCAACTCTAAAAGGACATATAAGTATCTTTACATATGTCGCACAACAGCGCTAGAACACAGACCAATAACAACACGTTGCACGCACATAGCTGTGTTGATAGACATCCCACACAACAATTCCAAGGTCAAAACAGGAGTGCTTTGTTCATATTTTATGCGTCCCGTAAAATATAAAACTTTTCAGACTTCTTAAATGTACATGTTGTTATCAATCAAAATACGCAAAGAATGTAGGTAAAATCAATTTTACAGTGCACCATGTATGTCCTACAAAACACTTAAAACATTAATAAGCAAAATTCATATATTCAGTGTTCAATTTTGTTAGTACTCGGCACAACATGTACATTTTATATTTGTTCTAAGTGCTCCACAACCGTAATATGTACATTGTGTAGCAAGGAAATTCGTTGAAAGTAATCACCATAAAAATTCATGTAATAATTGTGTCAATAAGTGATAACATCATAATTTCACGAAGTATGTAAGACTTGCTATCAGTATTTGTATCAACACGAAACCATTTAACGTAATATATACAGTCAGTATTCATCACAGAAAATACCCGGCAAGAAGGTAAAAGTGTTTAGCAGTCCTCAGCTGCAAATATAATTCAAACAAAATTTTGGGACCAAAAAGTGAACATTCAGTTTCGTAGCAAACCGCCATTTTTTTTACACCAAACAAAGCAGACATCCTCCAGCGCTGCCATTGCTGAGCAGGAAGTGAACACCGCCCCCACCCACATTCCTGAGCAGGTGGGTCGTAGTGACGCACTGCCCAGGTGTGTGTAAGGGCCTACAACCCCCAAACCCCTCAGAGGTAAATATTAATAATCATGACAAACAGCATAAGATATAATATAACAGGCAATATTGTTGCTAGGAATGATGTATCTTGACCTTAAGACAGGTTTTTGTTTACTGTGTTCAGTGTTCCATGTGACAAATGGTAACTACCATATGATGTTCAATTTATATCCTAACTCTGCAATGACCACTTATTGTTGATAAATCATAAGACAACANGTAACTACCATATGATGTTCAATTTATATCCTAACTCTGCAATGACCACTTATTGTTGATAAATCATAAGACAACATTTAGTGGCTTTTAGTTATTACAGTTCTTCATCGGTTGATTAACTTTGTTAAAAACGTATTTTATAGTGTTATTCGAAATGTTATTAATAGTTTATTATACCTATTAATATTCATTCTTCAGTATCTCGACTATTACTGTGCACACTTCAGGTATGATAATGCAAATGGTGCATTTTGGTATCCGAAAAAGATAGCTCAGACTGGCGAATAAATCCCCTGAAAAAAATAGAACATAACTTCAGTTTGCATATAACCATGGCTTGGTGTATGTTGATTAAAATGCATGAAACATATGACATAAATACCTGAGGCTAGAAACTACAGTGTTAGAGCTAGGCGTTCCTGCACCGTGATTACTTTCCTCATTCTTGGAAATGAGAGTGTTCACGCATAGTACTAATTCTTCATAGGTAGATGGAGTCATCCTTATAAAGATCCGGAACTGGGATGGATCTTCAATTCTTAATTACTTCATTAACTGATAATAAACTCCAAGGTGATACCTTAATGAAATCCATTCGCATACCCACACAGAATGTTTATTTCTTTTCAATTTCTCTTAAGTCAGTAATACCAGTGAAGCAGCGATCGTCTGCATTTTTAGTCTGATTGTGAACTGAACTAGTGCGATGCGACACTTATTGCAGTGTCAGTCTCTAGTGTAAACACTATATTAAATGTAAATTCAATTTTTACTATCAGACACATGTTTTATAGATATGATTGTAACGTATTCGTGTAATGTGTCTAAAAANTGTAAATTCAATTTTTACTATCAGACACATGTTTTATAGATATGATTGTAACGTATTCGTGTAATGTGTCTAAAAATCGTGGCATATATCTCTCCGAAACTTGACATTTATTCCCTGACAGAATTGTCAAACGTAAACCCACTCTANTAAAAATCGTGGCATATATCTCTCCGAAACTTGACATTTATTCCCTGACAGAATTGTCAAACGTAAACCCACTCTAAAGGAGTAAATGCTTGTCTACCCCTGTAAGTTGTAGATAGTTTAATCCCTTAATAAAACTCCGGGTTTACAATAAATATAGGTACAAATACACTATTTGGCTCCATCTGGCAGTTAACTTTTAACCTGGTGTGTAACTAAAATTCATAATACAGGCCCTAAAAAAACACAATGTGACTAAAATGGCACAATGTCTTGATGGCATAGTATTTTGTTGGAGCACATGTGCTGGTTGTTTGGGACCTGAACAACAGGACTGTCCTGGTTTCGCCCATGTTGTCGGATTAAAGTGGAATCATCAACTGACTCATGTGGTGTTGGGCGAAGCAGGTGCCTCCCCAAACACTGAAGAGATGCTGCTGATGGTCACTCGCGATGTTATTGCAGTGTGCACAGTGCTCTGAAGGGTTATGGCACAATGAACGGTCGTGAGGGTATATGAGCTTGGGCTCACGTCAATGTAATTTACAATAAGTACGCATCATATCACTACTACCACATCACAACATAAGTGATGGTAGAGGTCATTCTATTCTCGCTAAATTCTTGGGATATCTTACATATAATGTAATGTCCCATAGCGCTGTTTGATCAACCGAGATAGGTGAGCATCCAAGAGCTCTTTGACATGGTCGAGGTGTTCCAGGGCTGGTGGAGTGTAGAATTGCCCTGTGCCATAACTCAGTGAAGAGTTAATGATGTGGGTCGTTCGGTCGATAGGCCAGGGGGCCCTGGATGCCTCCAACACTATGAAGATGAAGTTTTCATGCACTTAATATTACACTACTAACACATGTTGACCTCGTGGCAAGACTGTAGGCCATCTGGTACGCCTAAAATATATTATAAAAATTGTGGGTGGTACTACAAGGGCATGTGGTGCCCTATGTGTACTGGAGGGCGATGAATCAACAATCACTAATTTTTGTAAAGATATTTACTCACATACTTTACTACATGGTCTGGAAGCGGACATGTGAATACTAAAAATAAATGGACCCAGCCCTTATGGACTGANTCACATACTTTACTACATGGTCTGGAAGCGGACATGTGAATACTAAAAATAAATGGACCCAGCCCTTATGGACTGACTTAAGTCAGCGTGGTATTATGGAGATACATGGTAGCATTAAACTATCTGGTGAGAGTGAAGGTGGTACTTCCCTCGGTACAGAAAATAAATCAAAGGTCCCAGTTAATTACGTTACTATTGTAATAAAGTGAGATCAGCCTAAATGATGGTACCGAAGGGGCTCGCGAGGCGGACGANTCACATACTTTACTACATGGTCTGGAAGCGGACATGTGAATACTAAAAATAAATGGACCCAGCCCTTATGGACTGAATTAAGTCAGCGTGGTATTATGGAGATACATGGTAGCATTAAACTATCTGGTGAGAGTGAAGGTGGTACTTCCCTCGGTACAGAAAATAAATCAAAGGTCCCGNTCCCTCGGTACAGAAAATAAATCAAAGGTCCCAGTTAATTACGTTACTATTGTAATAAAGTGAGATCAGCCTAAATGATGGTACCGAAGGGGCTCGCGAGGCGGACGACCAAAACTGCCAGTCTGGCACGTGTGCTAAGGCAAACTGGGTGAATGGCGTCGTCTTCCACTACAGGTTGCGTGAACCGAAATCAAACGCCGAGTGCATAAACATGACTTGCGCACTATGTAAATATATAAATTAAAGAAACACATTGGTGACACCCCATTGATTAACAAATATCTATTAAGTTTTATGTTGTGAAGTTTATGAGGAGTGTCAAAATGTTACTGTAATGGAGGCCTTTATTGGCCATTTCCCTTTATGAAAACACAATAACCCTCTTATAAATAGATATTGGGTACACTTTTACGCTTTATTGTGAAAAGTCTCTGTATTCCATTTCCCGTTATGTATTTGCATTTCACTTGCTACAGTGTTGCCAGATAGCCTTCACCTGTAGTGATGGATGATTCCACCTGGGCAAAGGGGTGTGAGTTGCCACACTCGATGGCCCTTAACACAATAAAACCCACCCCTGACTGTAGATTATATTGAAATGAAGTTGTGTGATATGTTTTTAAAAATGTTGCATACTATTGGTTGCACTTAGGGACACTTAGCACTTTAGCTTCGGCCTACATGCCAGTTGACATCACTTGGTGGTGTGTTACATCGTATGCCGCAGCGCGAGCAGCTATGGCGTAATGACCAATGGCCTGTTAGCCCAACTGCTGTGGCTTTGGGTAAACACCATTTCGGATCGCCTACTAATTTATTACAATAGTTACCTCTTGTAATAAATAAGATAGGGCAGTCTCTTGAGTCACATAGTACCTGTTGACAAGAAGGTGCAAGTTTGTTCCTCTCAATCTGCACTATGCACTATTGGCTTGATTTTGTTGGTGCGGTCCAGTGTAGCTGGTGTAGTTGATGTGACTGTGGTGGTCAAAGTGGGCACAAGGAACTAGTGGACGCGTGGTTTACATCAACTTCATGCCAGGATGTAGGGTTTCACCTGGCCATCGACCAGGCCTTCAGTGAGAATGCAATCTCACGCTAATCCGAGAGATGACATTTTTGATTAACTGGCACCTGTAACAGATATTGTCGTAATCAGTTCCATAATTACAAAGCACATATAATTTAAGCTAATCACTGGTAAAGATCTCTGGTAAGGAATTTACCCACCATCCAGCGAGACAACCAGCCCTGCAACCTGCTGGCGACGTCATACTGCCTTTGCTGAGATGACTGTCAGCAGTAAAATTAAATGCAATTTTTATAAAAAAATTATTATTTTCAGCTGACATTAAATTTTTTTCGTGTTAACTTAATCGAAAAAATATAATTCAGTTCCACTGTGTAATGCCGTGCAAATAACTCATAAAGTATTGACCTCAAGGTAGGTTATGGTGTCTTTGTACACGAATTTTCGAAGGAAAGCTGATGTAAGAGTGGCGATAAAACAATAGTGTGAAGGATGATGAAAAACAAGAAATGGAATGGCTGGGATACATATTTAATAGTAAAATCATATAAATAGAAATTTAATAAATTAAAAAAACTTTAAATAATGTTGATAGTAACGAGTTAAAAGTAGCAAAAACACGGGTTCGCCTATTATCCAAGCCGATTAAAAAGTGATACATCAACTTTCTTTGGGGGCTGCAGTGGTGTAGTGGTTGGACTACTCGCCTCCTACCTAGGCGAACTGGGTTCGATTCCTGGCAGGGTCACTCCTGGATTTTGGCATGCGGGTATCGTGCCAGACGATGCTGCTAGTCAGGAATCTCCCATTTACCCAACTCTTTCATTCTGTTGCTATTCTATACTCACTACGCTTCACCCTCAACGTANTGCTAGTCAGGAATCTCCCATTTACCCAACTCTTTCATTCTGTTGCTATTCTATACTCACTACGCTTCACCCTCAACGTATCTGAAGACCTCGATGTTAAGAGCCATCCAAATCTCTTCACTGACTCATCAACTTCCTTCATTAAATCTGTAAGGTCAAAAATGCAGTTATTAAATATTTTCTGCCATTTCCCGAAACTATGCTGTTCATATAAATATGCCAATGAAACATTATTTTTTAATATGCTCTGACGAATGCAACAATAGACAGTGCAGAGAGTTATTAGTTTAAGTTTTCACTGTTTTAAACAATGTCGCACTCCATCAAATGTGATCTTAATTTATGCACATTCAACAAATAAATGTATAAAATCGCCGACATAAACCATTAGTTCATGCAGTTCAACTACAGCCTCTAACATTTATATGTTTTTGAGCTATCTCTCTCTCTCTCTCTCTCTCTCTCTTTAAATATATAATATATAGTCGCTGTTCCCAGGGCGATGCCAGCCGTCAAAGCAGAATGGACGACAGCCGAGTTAGAATTTACGTTAGATGGGTGCCACCCAGCTATACCCTGGCTGGGACAGGAGAACACAAGGTCGCAGGGCAAATATCTGGCATGGCTGTTCCCCCTCTTGGTAGCTAGTTGGTGATTTACATGTCTTGATGTGCATGGCATCAGAGGACATATCTGCTATACACTACATTATCACTGGGGATACAGAGCAAACTCCAGCCTTCACGCCAATGAACAGCGATGCCTTACTTACATACGCACAAACAATAATGTAGGCGACTCCATACATGTCGGTTATACAGTACCTTTTATTCAGCAGCTGATAATTGGAGTCATACTGTAATCATGCTGTTACCTCCACATACAATACTATGCTTCGTTCACACTGGTAGCAAACATTTAAGTAGAAATTATTAAAGCATGCTGAGCACGTGGTTACACAACATTGAAAATGGCTTACTGCGGGGTAGGTCCAAACACTGGAGTACTGTGATGTCCATGTCCAAAAAGGATCAATTTAAGCTCCCTTGTACCAGAGAAGTGCAAGGGAGGGATGGAGGAGACGTGAGGGTGAAAGCAAAATATTTCTAGAAAAATTTGAATATTGAAAAATAACTCGGGTTGTGGCAAGAGTTGAGAGTTTCTCATGTACATGTCCTATAATGAACTGGACATGGTGGCTAGCCACCGTGTGTGGTCGTTAATGGTGAAAATAAAACTTAAAACTACAAATTACAAAAGTTCAACACAGAAAATTACCAAATNTGTGATGTCCATGTCCAAAAAGGATCAATTTAAGCTCCCTTGTACCAGAGAAGTGCAAGGGAGGGATGGAGGAGACTTGAGGGTGAAAGCAAAATATTTCTAGAAAAATTTGAATATTGAAAAATAACTCGGGTTGTGGCAAGAGTTGAGAGTTTCTCATGTACATGTCCTATCCTATAATGAACTGGACATGGTGGCTAGCCACAGTGTGTGGTCGTTAATGGTGAAAATAAAACTTAAAACTACAAATTACAAAAGTTCAACACAGAAAATTACCAAATNAGTGTGTGGTCGTTAATGGTGAAAATAAAACTTAAAACTACAAATTACAAAAGTTCAACACAGAAAATTACCAAATTTTATTTTAAACAATATTTTTACCTAGTTGAAAACAATAATTTAAGTTTTATCTTCTCAAATTGGGGCAGTTGCATTTTCTAAATACAAACAGGCTGACCACAAAAGCATTTCTCTTGCAAAATAAAACATAATTACATGGACCGTTTTTAATAGAAACTTTTATTAAATTTTAGTTAATACTAAAGGGTCATCCCCCAGCTGGAACAGCCATGCATCTAAAGTGACAGCTGCGACTACTAGCATCAGTCCAGTATCTGATTAACTTTTGTAAATGCTGAAAATTAAATTGCAGGCAACGTGCATCTGTCACTGTTCCCAAATTCTCTTTTGGATTTACTTATGTTCTGGTGTCCTCGAAAATCCTGACAGCATTTATAAAAAAAACCTGGATGTCGCATTGCACTGTATCACAACCCCATGCCCCNTGTCCTCGAAAATCCTGACAGCATTTATAAAAAAAACCTGGATGTCGCATTGCACTGTATCACAACCCCATGCCCCAAGAGAAACGACCATTTCCCCGACAAACATTAATTGCATTTTTAATTACCACATAATCACACACTCAATCACTGTTAGTTATTTCTTATATAGGCCATATGGTGGCCACGTGGTCGGGATGGATGATGATTTGGCTCTGATGGTAGTCTCCATCTTCTAGCCCTTGCGGCTTCGACCTCGTCGTGCACTGCCAGGTGTTGTTGGTTGCTGCGATGCATTGGCATTCCTCATGGCACACTGGTGTAGTGTTCGTGAATTGGAGTAAATGGAGATTCGGTCTCGGGAACATGAGGTGGTATGACTATATATACATAATTGTTTTCCCATACACTCAATTACTGTTGGTTATTTCTTATATAGGTCACATGGTGGCCAAGTAGTCGGGTTTGATGATGATTTGACTTTGGTGGTAGTCGCCATCTTCTAGACTTCGTGTCCTCCACACTCGTGCACTTTAATCTGTCAAAGTTACATGGTCAATAATTATGTATGTACAGTGAAAATTCCCTTAACGGACACTTCTCAAAAGTGGACAACTCTCTTGAGTGGACAAATTCTGATTCCCCAGCATAGTCCCATTCGTTTCTTCATATTGAATTCTTCTTTAAAGTGAAAACTCCCTATAACGGGCGCGGACAGCTCTTTCGTGTATATTCTGACCCCAAGAATCTCCCAAAAGCGGACAGCACCCTCCCGGAAAGGAATGTTTTCTGAGAAAAGCCTTCTCCCCTCTGTTTGGTTTGCCTTCCACTAACATCCTTTGTCTCAAATTCCTAGATTTCAATTGCTCCATACTGTACAAACATTTTTACCTCTTCAGTTTGTGTCCGCGATAAACACAGCTATAATATGCCTCCCCGTGTGCATTTGACACTTAAAGAAGAAGTGGAAATAATTAAATCCAGTGAACATGAAAAACTAAGTGTGCGATACTGTGCTGCAAAATTCAAAATAGGAAAGACTCAGGTGAGTGAGATTATAAAAAATAAAAAGGAACTTTTAAATAGATTCAGCAAACACGGAAATGACGCATCCCGTAGATCATTTCCAAAAACGGCCGGTTTGAGCAGTGACGATGCAGTTTTCAAATGGTTTTGCTGTGCTCGGGCTGCAAACATTCCACTTTCCGGTCCAATCATTCGAGAAAAGGCCTTAGAAGTTGCAAAAAATTTAGGTCAAATGGATTTTAAAGCCTCTGTAGGGTGGCTTGACAAATTCAAATCTCGGCATAACATATCTTATAAAACCATAAGTGGGAAAGGGGCCTCAGTAGACACAGAAGTAGTACAAAATTGGACAGAGAAGCTTCAACAAAATTGTGTTGGTTTTGAACCCAAAAACATTTATAACTGCAATGAGACCGCCTTATTTTTTAGAGCACTTCTGGATAAAACCATGCAGTTGAAAAATTAGCGTTGTCAAGGAGGAAAAGTTTCAAAGGAGCGTTTAACTTTGCTCTTATGCACAAATATGTTTGGTGAATTTGAAAACCCTCTGGTCATCGGAAAGGCAAAAAAAAATGGTTGCCTGTAAAGTCGGTTTTACGGGCGAAGATTTTACGTGACAACGTAGTGCTGCGCGCGNTCTTATAAAACCATTAGTGGAAAAGGGGCCTCAGTAGACACAGAAGTACGTAGTACAAAATTGGACAGAGACGCTTCAACAAAATTGTGTTGGTTTTGAACCCAAAAACATTTATAACTGCAATGAGACCGCCTTATTTTTTAGAGCACTTCCGGATAAAACCATGCAGTTGAAAAATGAGCGTTGTCAAGGAGGAAAAGTTTCAAAGGAGCGTTTAACTTTGCTCTTATGCACAAACATGTTTGGTGAATTTGAAAACCCTCTGGTCATCGGAAAGGCAAAAAATCCTTGGTATTTCAAAGGTATCGATATCAATTTGTTGTATGTGGATTGGCATTCTAATTCTAAGGCGTGGATGACCAGAGATGTTNTTGGTATTTCAAAGGTATCGATATCAATTTGTTGTATGTGGATTAGCATTCTAATTCTAAGGCGTGGATGACCAGAGATGTTATGAACATAAACAAAAAATCCTCGGTGTTTCAAAGGTATCGATATCAATTTGTTGCATGTGGATTGGCATTCTAATTCTAAGGTGTGGATGACCAGAGATGTTATGAACATTTGGTTGACAAAATTGAACAACAAAATGATTCTACAAAATCAAAAAATTAATTTTATTTATGGATAACGCAGCCTCCCATCCCAATACAAATTTCAGCAATGAGGAAATTTTATTCCTCCCATCGAATACAACTGCTACATGCCAACCTTTGGACCAAGGGATTATAAAGAACTTCAAAACTCACTATAGAAAGTGTGTTTTGAAGCACCTGTTGGCCAACATGGACAATGCAACATCGTCAAGTGATCTTGCAAAGAAAATTAACATCCTGGATGCGATTCACTGGATAACGTCCTCCGTGAAAAAAATAAGCAAATAAACTGTGTTACATTGCTTCATAAAGTCGGGATTCGTAAATTCCAGCGATGAAGCTGCAAATCCACAAGATGTTGATGAAGATGGAGAACTTCAAGACCTGCTAACATCATACGACCCGACGAGCGAAACAACGTGCGCCGACATCGATGGAAGTCTGTCACAGAAAATAATGCTCTGAATGTTGCAGATCTTATACGTGAAGCTAATCATACAGTTACAGTATACATACACATATGTAATAATGTGTTTGTCTAAAAAAAAACTAATTTTTCATTTGTTTACATTCCAGAGGAAAGCCTAAATGACGATAAAATTTTACGAGAGTCAGAAGTGGAGGACAATGACCCACCGATGAAGGCTGAAGAAGTCTTAATACAAATTAAGCAGGTCAAAAAAATTTTTATTTCAAACAGTGACGCTGAGGGACTCTACTTAGCATTGAGGATTCAGTCAAATGTTAAAAATAAAATTCTTATTTTTAAAAAAAATTTATCAAAAATAAGAGACTTTTTATTTGTTAATTTCTGTCATAAATNAAAAATAAAATTCTTATTTTTAAAAAAAATTTATCAAAAATAAGAGACTTTTTATTTGTTAATTTCTGTCATAAATTTTATTGCTTCATAAATATTTTTAATTGTTTTTATACACTTTTAAGATAATTTACGCATCTAATAGTACTACATACAGTAGTTGTTTTGTGTGTCCTGTGTTGTGAAATAAATTGCCTATTGCACGTAAATATGTACATAATTTATTATTTACCTATGTATGTACAATTTAAAACATTATTTTCATTTTTCTCCCAAAAGCNAAATAAGAGACTTTTTATTTGTTAATTTCTGTCATAAATGTTATTGCTTCATAAATATTTTTAATTGTTTTTATACGCTTTTAAGATAATTTACGCATGTAATAGTACTACATACAGTAGTTGTTTTGTGTGTCCTGTGTTGTGAAATAAATTGCCTATTGCACATAAATATGTACATAATTTATTATTTACCTATGTATGTACAATTTAAAACATTATTTTCATTTTTCTCCCAAAAGCGGACACTTCTATATAGCGGACAATATTTCATTCCCCAAGGGTGTCCGTTATATGGAAGTTTCACTGTATTTGTTTTTATTTTTATTTTAAATAACATGCACTATTATATTAATAAAAAATTCTTTAACAATTTGAATTAAACAAACTGCATTACAAATTGGTTATAATAAGTATAAAAACAATCAAAACACTTGTTTACTACACACTGTTCTAACCTCAAAGCCAATTATGCAATTTTTGCTTGTCGTATTGGCAGAAAAGCAGATCAGTGTTGGGACACATGGATTGATTGTGCGCAGCCTGAGAGATCAGTCTACCTCATATTTATTCTGTGGTATATGTGAGATTGCACAATAGGTGGTTGGTGGTTGGTGTTGAAGCGAGTTAGAATACCTTGTACTTTTACCACCAACCGACCAACCAACGAGCATTTTCTATGTTCTAAACGAGTGAAGCTGGGTTTTTCAATAAAAAAAAATATGTGTTAAGAATTATGCAGTAAGCACTGATCTGGCATACGGAAACACGTTCTTCTGTATTTCATTTCCCAATTATTGTTTTAATTCTTAATTTCAGTCAATGGGAACAGGCGACAAGCCTGTAATGTTCACGTCCGTTGCTAACCTAGCCTTGTATATAACAACAATATTTAAGCAGATCGTACTTGAAAGATGACATTGGCATTTACAGAAGCTTATTTCTGCGAATAAATAAAATTGTAAACATGTGCACACACAGACAGCTTTTTAATATTTTTATACTTACATTACTATAAATAACAGTTTCCCACCAACAACACTGACTGCTCTGTTCTGATTGGTTTCCACCACTTAAGTTTCACTTAAGATATAAAATATAACTATTTATTTTAATGCTTAAGGAAATCCCAACTATGCCCACGACCTGCTAAGTTCCATTGGAAATCAATATATATAAAAACACACTTTCTTTCTTTTTTTTTGCACAAGTCTTGATGCATAATGTAAAACTTATTTTTTTCTATTTTATACCCAGCTTAAAAGTGGAAAATCTTTGAAATGGTGGGAAATAACTATGAAAATATAAATATTTTAATCAAACTGTTAATACTTGCCATTTCTTTATATAAAAATCTCATTTGTAATATTATAAAATCTAAAGCAGCTCATTGAGACTATTGTTTTATTGACACTGCTGACGAGTCACTGGCAAGAGATTTTTTTTTGTTGACATCTGGGTGGTATGTTGTCCAATTCGGTAACTATTCAGAATATGGGCTTTTCTGGAAATAAAAGAAAACATCACAGAAAGTGGTATACTTATACTCTACTAATTACACAGAACACGAATTTACTAGGGGCATTAATGTATTACCATTACAAGCCACAAGTACGATAGTGAAGAGGGTTATGAATATCAGGGAAATTGTGCTGTAAAATCACTAAAAAATACACCCACAAAAATATGAAAACACCCCAATTTAACATTTGTCCACCCAATTTCGTAATATGTGCCCACCTAACCTAACTTAACCTAATGCCATGATGAGAGAATCACTATTTTACATTTTTAATCTAACCTACGATTGTAGTGTTTTAACCTAACCTAGGTTTGTTGGGTTGTATTATAACCTAGGCTATTAGGGTTTTTATCTAACCTAGGCTTGTTGGGTTTTTTTATTTAACTTAGGATTGTAGGGTGTTAATCTAACCTAGGATTGTAGGGTGTTAATCTAACCAAGGATTGTAGGGTGTTAATCTAACATAGGATTGTAGGGTTTTAATCTAACCTACGATTTTAGTCTAATCTAGAATTTTAAAGTAACAGCAAAACACACTGGGAGTATATGAATTAGCTCACCTAGGTAGGCGGCAGGTACAATTCCACTGTCCTCGGCCAATTCAACTACCGTCGTGATGTACTAGAAAATCAACCAGTAGTGGTCAAAACAACGTTAATTCTATAAATTGGCAAATGCACAGAAACACTCCTATTCTTCAATTATTTTATCATTCTTCACCATTCTTCAATCACAAATCTTCACATGATCGGGTTTGGTCGTCGCAATATATGCGCACATAATATTCCCCTCACCGTGAACTGCACTGTATGCCATGCAATGGCATACTAAACCATCGTTCGTCTTCATGTCCGCAGCAGATAGATCGCGTGAGCTAACTTACATGGCTATTCAACATGTCGTCCGACATAAACAATACGGCCGAACTGCTCGTACTTTGATCTATTTTATGTAGTATGTTCTACTTATTTTACCATTACGCCCTCCTCAATATTAAAAGGTAAGCTGTGCAGTGTCCATTTATGCTACTTTTGTGGGTCTCCGTTATTTCCTTCAGAAAAGCCCCTTAGTTCTTCTGTAGCTGCCGTCGGTGATGACGGTTCCGGTTTTTGGACCTCAGCTTTGGCTGAGCTACGTCATTTTGTATTTGTACCGTTTTGACGATTTTCTTGAGTTAAATGGACCTTTGATATTTTTTTTCAATTGCGTTCAATGAAGATTTTGCCCTTTTTTTTGTGTTTCGTTTGGAATTGTGGATGTTGGCCATGGGCGGAACCACGAAGGCAATTATAACTCCTTAAAAAAATGTTGTCTATTGTTCATATAAACTTAATGAAAATTCAATACTAATAATTGTTTAAATGACAAACTCCCTCGGATATGGTGGACTTGAATAATTATTTATTTTTATGTTATTCATTATATTAATCAAAATATGTATCTAATTAGTGCCGACGGCTCTTACAAGTAAAAAGTATGACATGGAAAAAAGATTAAAAAAAGTAAAAAGAACAGGATCGTGCATGTGTTCCGTTCTACTTCCACGTTTTGCTACGACGACCGGTCAACTCCCACAATTCTTTTCGTGTGAACTCGCCACATGTAACCTGGTTGAATTATTGGATTGTTGTTTTGCTGACAGAAGTGTGGCTGTGAAGAGATTAAATTTCCTTAGCTATGAAGAACGTATTTATTTTGGCTCTACTTATCCTCCCAGCTGTTATTTTGACAGTGGATATCAATAGTAAGTTGATGTGAAACATAACTGTAAATTTCGCAACTTGTCTCTCACTTGACACTTAGTAAATTTGTGTGTATTATTATTTTGGGGGAGCACTGATTTGAACATTTTTGTTTAAAGTGCAGTTGTACGCTTATGGTAGAATGTTGTTAGTTTTGTAGTGGAATTAAGTGAAATTTTTTGCCTTGGCCAACACGTNGCTTATGGTAGAATGTTGTTAGTTTTGTAGTGGAATTAAGTGAAATTTTTTGCCTTGGCCAACACGTGGAAATGGTTTTAATTGTGGGCTTTGTACTGTAGTGACTGTTGTTAAGTAATAATAGCATATACCTTGTTTCTTTACNTGTCTATTGTTCATATAAACTTAATGAAAATTCAATACTAATAATTGTTTAAATGACAAACTCCCTCGGATATGGTCTTGAATAATTATTTATTTTTATGTTATTCATTATATTAATCAAAATATGTATCTAATTAGTGCCGACGGCTCCTACAAGTAAGAGTATGACATGGAAAAAAGATTAAAAAAAGTAAAAAGAACAGGATCATACATGTGTTCCGTTCTACTTCCACGTTTTGCTACGACGACCGGTCAACTCCCACAATTCTTTTCGTGTGAACTCGCCACATGTAACCTGGTTGAATTATTGGATTGTTGTTTTGCTGACAGAAGTGTGGCTGTGAAGAGATTCAATTTCCTTAGCTATGAAGAACGTATTTATTTTGGCTCTACTTATCCTCCCAGCTGTTATTTTGACAGTGGATATCAATAGTAAGTTGATGTGAAACATAACTGTAAATTTCGCAACTTGTCTCTCACTTGACACTTAGTAAATTTGTGTGCATTATTATTTTGGGGGAGCACTGATTTGAACATTTTTGTTTAAAGTGCAGTTGTACGTTTATGGTAGAATGTTGTTAGTTTTGTAGTGGAATTAAGTGAAATTTTTCGCCTTGGCCTACACGTGAAAATGGTTTTAATTGTGGGCTTTGTACTGTAGTGACTGTTGTTAAGTAATAATAGCATATACCTTGTTTCTTTACNAAAATGGTTTTAATTGTGGGCTTTGTACTGTAGTGACTGTTGTTAAGTAATAATAGCATATACCTTGTTTCTTTACTTTGTTGTTGTACTGCAGTAGTAAGTACTAAGAGAAAAGTGTATGTGAGCTGCTCATAACATATGGCTGTCAAGCTACATTCTACATAACCAAACTAATATCAGTAATTTTTTAATACCTTCCGTATAGTGATGCTTGCTACAACTACCTATAACCATTGTTAATACATAACTGCTTAGTAAGTTTACGAATTTTCAACTTGCTTGTGCAAGAACCTATGTGTTGCCAGTCAGAATCCATTCTCATTACTTACACAAGTGAAAATTCAAATAACTATTCGTAAAAAGTCCCAATACCGAAGTGAAAATCAATTTTAGCACAGTATTTTTATAACTGCTATGGGTATGGTTATGTCGATTATAGCACGGCCTTTAAAACCTCTGAGATTGTGCCTTACTGCACAGATAACAGGCTGTTTGCATCAGCTGAAGATGATGTGGATGATGATGAAATGGTTGAAGAAGAAAGTGATGGGGATGAAACATCGGTGACTGATGAAGGTGGCGAAGAAGATGAAGAGACTCAGCCAGGGGCCTCACCACTTGCAGATACAACAATTTTGTTTACGAAGCCAGTGTTTCCTGCTGGTACAAACCTTGGTAAGTTGGTGTGAACAAAAATTTCTTGTGATTTTTTATTATTTATCTCGCAGTTACATTGCAGTATGCAAGTACGGGACGACATTAACGAGCATAAAATGTGTGTACCTATTGTTATTGTGTTGGTGGTAGTGGGGAGAAATAGAATAGTACTGTGTAGGTAGTGCAGTAAGCGATGGTAATATTTACAGTGTTTCTGAACTTTAGAATTTTGAGTGTTAGCATACTCAGTTTGCCTCGTTTAGAGTTACTATACGTCCTGTTTTTGAGGCCTTGTAAACTCTCCTGCCGGGTTTTATAAAAAAATTGAAATGTCCTTTTCCAATAAAAGTAAGAGACAGCAAAGCTTTACTTTTTTGTTGGTTTTTTCATATGTTAAACATTTTGTAATGGTGCCAATGAACTTCCTGCAAGAGGGCAAACTTTGTGGAGTATATTACAAATATATTTTGTCTTTCCCAACACACTCATATTTTATGCTGGTTGTTATTTTTACAGGTCTTAATTAAGAAGTGCCTAATCTCTTCAAAATTCCATGATGATTTGCATAAAAAATATAAACTTGTTAGAATAATTAAAAATCGTCAAAGAAATACAATCAAAATGTATCTGAACGTGATCTGTGCAAGAGTTATTAACTGTCAATTATAAAATATTGGCCAGTGATAATGTACAATTATGTTTTGTATGATAACTTCTCTGTGATTTGTAGTGCCTACAAACTAAGTAGAATTGGCTTTTATATTCAGATTTAGTATATTTCCATTGTAAAATGGTGTCTCCTCTTTAATATCATTTTGTTGCAAGTGCCCTATTTTTTTAATGCCAGTTACTTAAACATGTTCTCTTTTTGAGTACCACATATCTGGTAGGCCTAAAACCTTAGCATAGTTAAGCATTTGTGATGAGACATGGGTGAAAAGTTCAAAAGTAAATTAGCATNCGGTAGGCCTAAAACCTTAGCATAGTTAAGCATTTGTGATGAGACATGGGTGAAAAGTTCAAAAGTAAATTAGCATAAGAAGCAATACATTAGTCCTTCGTGAAGAATTGACATTCAGAACAAAAACGAGGCACAGTACTATTTATTTTAAATTAACAAAATTAGTCTTGAAAACTTTAGTATATGTATATATATATATATATATATATGTGTGTGTATATATATATATGTATATATATATGTGTGTGTATATATATGTGTGTGTGTATATATATATATATGTGTGTGTGTGTACCAGAACTTGTAAATGCTTTGGCTAGTTTGACCCCAATGTTGCAGATAAGTCGGTCATGAAACTCNCTGACATCTGTCTAAAAATTTGTAGGTTATAGAAGTAAAAATATTAAACCTTGCAATATATTTAATATTTGCCAAATTTTTTTTTTATTTATTCGAGAGCGAATTTAGTTTAACATTTGCGAGAAGGTAATTGTAGTTCTTATCACACTTTTACTTTACAGCTATCTAATATAACTGGAAATATGTAAATGTAATTCAGGGAACTTGCTTGGCAACACATTTTCATTTGCGAACAACTCGCAGACGACTATTGCAAAGCAGTAGTTCTGTTATTACTGATACTAAACAGTTCGAGTTGGAAATATGTGGCGTGGAATACCTTAAGAATTGCTTATAAATTACCCATGTGCATCTCACTTTTTGGTTTTATAATACAGTATAGTAACATGAAAACCACAAGGAAATGGGTTTGCGGGAGAACAACATTGCGTGTAATGGATGTAGACGTAACGATTACCTGCCCAATAGAAATTACTAGTAATCAAAATCGCTGTACACGGAAATACATGTTATGTAGAGCTAGCGGAAAAATTAAACTACTGGTATATGTTTGTAAATTTGTTATTTTACACAAGAAAGCTTCTTTTTTTTTCTTGCTGGTAATGCTTCAGGAGAGAACTGACAGATGACATGGCATGGCAGGGCGTTTTGTGAGCCGAGCACGACTCTCAAGAGGAAGCAGCTCGTTGGCCTGCCTCTTGATCTCGTTTTTTAAAAAATTGACTTTTCTCCTATTACTGGTGTGAAACGACATGAGTTTGAAATATATTTAGTAAAATAATTTAACAATACCCTGCAATATTTTTGTAGGGTTTTGGAATTAATATCAAATATGTATGGAAGGCATGGATGGAAAGTGGGGATACGTAAAAAGTACTCCCAAGGTTTGAAGTTGTCTCTCATTTGGATATGGATTGTTTTAATGTGTATTTAATTTTGAACACATAAATTACTACTTTAGGACGAAGTTTAGTTTGTAACACTAACGACCGCTGTTTTGTGACCATGTAAAATTTAATGTATTAATTAATCTAGGAACTCTTTCTTATCCGCGGTAATGACGCAATATATTAATTATCGGGATACTTAGTTAAATTTCTTTCATTTTACGAAGCTTCGTAATATTTTATCGGGATTCAAAATTAATGCAGTGGTAGTTATGTTTATCGCGCATACGTTTGCCTTTTCAGGAAATCTTAGTAATTGTTACGCGTCAGCATTAGAAGATAGAAGCTTTCCGAACTGCAGTAAACATTTTTTGTTCTAGAAGGTTTGGTTATTTTTTACCGGTGATGCAGTTCGGCTGCGTTGGAAAGGGATGCCGGCCCACGCCATGCCCTTTTTGGGGCGAGGAGTGGGAATAGGCACGCAGCCACAAATATTCTGTGTGCCTATCATCGGCTAGCAGTAGACAACCAGCACTCGCAGAGGCCGCGTCGGACGTGGCAAATAACCCCCACACTGCTAAACTTTATCTTGCTATGCATTTTCTTCTTGCGATGCAAGGTTTCAAGACATAAATGAACAATAACTACTGTGGCGCTACTCTGTTTGTCCGTGGAGCTGTTCGTGACTCTGCATACCGGACGATTGTACGAGAACTGTTTTATTTAAATGATAAATAAAAGTACAGAGTAAAATAAACAAAAACTGGACTTTATTTTTATACTTGTTTGGCGCCTTTAATGTTTCTACCGATTCAGCTAACTGAGCTGTAACTTCCAACATCAACGCAGATGCTGCAATGTTACACCACGTGTTTTGTGCTTGTCTGATGTGCGTATGCAGTGCATGTCTATTAAAATAAAATTTACATAAATTTAATTTTTTACGCCAGAAATTCCTCAATCTTCATCCCCCTCCACTATTACATTTCATGGTATATACTACGAATAACGTGATGCTCCCATGAAATTCGCATTAGGTATGATCATTAATGTCAATATACACCATTTGCTGGTATTATTTTCCAGTTTTTCATAAAAGCAGTGATTCGTAATAATTACCTAAGTTTTATTTTGTTTTTTTAGATCTTCCTGGTGGGCAGTTGGTTGAGTTTATGGTCGGGTTCACAAACAAGGGAAGCCAGGACTTCGTAGTGGAAACACTAGACGCATCGTTCAGGTACCCCATGGACTTCACGTTCTACATCCAGAACTTCACTGCTGTCGTGTACAACAAAATGGTCAAACCTAAACAACAGGCTACTTTTACGTACTCCTTCATTCCATCTGAAGCATTTTCTGGACGACCATTTGGCCTCAACATCAATCTGAACTACAGGGATGCGGTGAGTTAGTTGTACATTTTTTTTAGTTGTGTTTGAATCTTAGTCGTGAATATTTATGCTGCTCTGTTTATTACACTGAATATAAAAGTGCAGCCTTTTGGGAATCAATCACCCACTCCTGTAGAGCGTAAAACACTATTTTCGGAAAAGTTGCTGAAATGAACAATTAACCATGTGAGCAACATTATGTTCTTAAGTTTTCTCACTTGTAGTAGACATTGATATTTCATGGGTTGCTCTCATTTCTCCAATCCTTGTATTCCATTGCTGTTCCATCTTCACATAATTTTGCCTCCACCAGCGGTTTGAAGACCTTACTGTAAAGTGCTGGCCAAATCCTCTCAACTCAGCAGGGCTGCCCACAAAGGGAGGGGATGGGGCATTTTTTCCTCAGGCACCCAATGTGAATGGGGTCTCTCAAAGCCATTAATTTTAACATTTTTCCAGTATAATTTACTGACATTGCCATGTGTTGGTGCGAAACCTACTCGTAAAATAATGTATATGATTTAGAGTACATTGCATTTATGGAAAGNACGATTTAGAGTACATTGCATTTATGGAAAGCATTAGACAGGTAAGTAAAGTGTTGCGAGTTATTTTAAAACGGGAAACTTACTGTATCGGATATAGTTCTTTACAATATTTTAATCAGGGTGTTCCGTGCAAAAATAATACAAAGACGATGTCACTTTCAAGCTCTGTAATTTCAGAATATTTTAAAGGGTAGAAGCACCTTAGGATTGAACATTTACAAAAAATGACATCTAAAATTCTAAATGTCAAAGGCTCATAATGCANATTTTAACATTTTTCCAGTATAATTTACTGACATTGCCATGTGTTGGTGCGAAACCTACTCGTAAAATAATGTATATGATTTAGAGTACATTGCATTTATGGAAAGCATTAGACAGGTAAGTAAAGTGTTGCGAGTTATTTTAAAACGGGAAACTTACTGTATCGGATATAGTTATTTACAATATTTTAATCAGGGTGTTCTGTGCAAAAATAATACAAAGACGATGTCGCTTTCAAGCTCTGTAATTACAGAATATTTTAAAAGGTAGAAGCACCTTAGGATTGAACATTTACAAAAAATGACATCTAAAATTCTAAATGTCAAAGGCTCATAATGCANGGGTAGAAGCACCTTAGGATTGAACATTTACAAAAAATGACATCTAAAATTCTAAATGTCAAAGGCTCATAATGCAAAAAATGTAGATCAAAATACTCATACAAATAGGTTAAATTGCTCTCTCAAAAGTATTGCATAGCTCAAGAGCGCAATAAATATTTAACTGGTAAAGAGGCCAAGTAGTGTAAAACGTTTCCAAAATATCAAAAAGTAACTCTGTTGACTAGAAATACTTCAAAACACTCATATGAAAAGATTAAATTGCTGTGCAATTTCTTATTCAAAAGTATTCGTTACTCCAAAATGTACAATAGATATTTAACTAAACAAATGAGCAGTGTAATATTAAAACTTTTCTAAAAATACAAATAGTTACTTTGATGACTAGATAAATTCAAGGTATTTAGTGTAGCGATTTGACTAAAGGACAGCTCTTCAGGCCTAGTAAATAAAGCAGCCTTTACGTGAAATAACAAGTCAAAATCTGAAATAAGATATTACGTTAAAATTGTGTATCAATGGAGGCAGTCCGTAGACCCTAACCCTAGCTCCGTCAAATAAAATAATTGATGACAACAATTAGAATACTTCAAAAGACGACGCCCAACGTGTAAGTCGTGGCAGCACAGTAGCGACAATTAATCGTTAAAGTAAATCATTGGGCAGCAGACAAAAAACTATACCCAACACGTTAAAGCCACTGGAACTCTACAGAAAAGCAAGATATTAGTTGTGCCGAAACTACAATTTAGGCAGGCGTCCAAAACCAGAATTTAGAAAAAATCTTATTCACTCCAAATCCCAAGACAAATGCAATACTACACCACGCAATTATTTAAAAACACTAAACTTCCCCACAAATGAAAAGCTGCGACCACGACTCACAGTTTTACAACCTCCACCACAATCAACCGCTCACACAACTACATTATTTAAACTGCGTCTCATAGCACCCTCGTCCATGGATGGGTAAACTCACAATTTTAGCTCATTATTACAATTTAAATTAGCTCTAGCAGATGTCGACCCAACAATCTTCACAGGCGTAGAATGAATACTGCACAATGCGTGTAACAACTCACATAAACTAGCCCCTGAATTAAACAAAGCTGACGTGCAAGGATGAGTAATCAAGGGAGGGAAGCAGAGGGAGAAAACTGGAGGGAAGCAGTCGGCCAAGGAGCAAGCCACCTTACATAGGAACGAATCCAAAAACGATGCATGCGGCAGCGTCACCGTCGCAAGGGTGTCCAGCCATCTGGAAAAGCGGGGAATGTACTGGATTTTAAATGCTGTGGTAAATGTACCAGAATCTTTCTGAATGGCGGGAATTTTTTCTTGCCTATGAAATCCACCTTAGAACTTTATAAATGATGCTAAGGGGACCTAATGGTGAAGAATCTTCAACACCTTTAAAAATCTGAATACCGCAGCACACTGCATCAGGGCCATGCAGAAAGATGGNAATGGTGAAGAATCTTCAACACCTTTAAAAATCTGAATACCGCAGCACACTGCATCAGGGCCATGCAGAAAGATGGGAAAGGGAACAAAAGAGGATGTTGGAGAAGCCTCCTGCTGTGAAGGACTAAGGTGTCTAGGGTTTGGTTATTGCAGCAGGGTCTCGAGAAGGAGGTTGTGTAGAAATACCTGTCTTCTGCGCACTACTACTGGCCTTGTATACAGCAAACATTTTTGTAACCAATGTTGTTTGTTCGCCCGCGTCGTGGTGGTTGTGTAATACCGTAATTTGGCTGNAATGGTGAAGAATCTTCAACACCTTTAAAAATCTGAATACCGCAGCACACTGCATCAGGGCCATGCAGAAAGATGGAAAGGGAACAAAAGAGGATGTTGGAGAAGCCTCCTGCTGTGAAGGACTAAGGTGTCTAGGGTTTGGTTATTGCAGCAGGGTCTCGAGAAGGAGGTTGTGTAGAAATACCTGTCTTCTGCGCACTACTGCTGGCCTTGTACACAGCAAACATTTTTGTAACCAATGTTGTTTGTTCGCCCGCGTCGTGGTGGTTGTGTAATACCGTAATTTGGCTGCTTATGAGAGTTTACTTCTTCGGCAGACTACTGGCATGCTGATGAATTGAAGCAGAGGGTTCCGTTGCAACGAAGTGTATTAATTTGGTGTGGTATGTAGGTGTTTAAAAATGATTTTTAATGTTTGCCCAACTTTGGTTAAAAAAATACCTCGTCTGCCTTTCACATCATGATTGGCTACATTTTCATATTAATCATAAGTAAAATTAAAACATGACTAACAACTATTTCACAGGGCCTTGTGACTGTACATGAGATGTTAAAACATTAATATTCCTTGTTGCGGAAGCAAGCCTTAAAGTNATTTCACAGGGCCTTGTGACTGTACATGAGATGTTAAAACATTAATATTCCTTGTTGCGGAAGCAAGCCTTAAAGTGAACTGGGCAGCATTATCTGTTAAGTCTCGTTAAATGAATCTAAGGACATGCTGTATCTTGTCTGGGAACAAAAAATGTAGCTTTGGGCGGAGTAATTTGTGGCATCTGGGGATTGTCACTTCTTTGTGTAAATAAAAGTCTGAACGTGTGTGTCCTTCCCATATATAGATTTCATTTTACGTGAGTATCATACAGTTTCGTTGCAGCATTTACTATTACTGTGTAAATAATAAATTAAGCCATAAGGTAGTTGGNACTCCTAGGGTGATTTTTCGAAGGTTCTTTTCAAAAGTATCGAAGATACCGTGAATGGATTATATTTATTATTTTATCGACCTACCAAAATATATAAATTAACTCTTCTAAGGTGGAATGTAAANTCGACCTACCAAAATATATAAATTAACTCTTCTAAGGTGGAATGTAAACCTAGTTTGAAGCATCAGATTCAAATTACAATAGAGGAAGGGTTGAAACTAATTTTAATTAGAGTTTTCAAAAGTAATTAACTATCTAATTGTTGGTGTGTGTGTGTGTACGTGCACATACACACACACACACACACACACACACAGTTAATTTGCACTCCTTAGTCATACTAAGAGCCTGTAATTCAGATGTGATGGTAAATAGTGCCTATAAATATTATAATTATTATGTAGACACTTCAATCACCATGTGTTCATAATAGCTGCACCGTAAAATGTTACAATTTTAAAAAAATCCAATATGTTGAGGCACGCCTTGAAATTTTTGCTTTTAATCATTCTTAGGCCTAAAATTCAACAATAACAGTATAATAAATATGTATATACTTAAATTCTAAAGTACATTTTTAGGTGTGACGAGTCTGCGCCACTGACCTTGGCCCACCCCGCGCGAGTGGATGGAAGAGGAGGACAGAGTAGTTAAATGATTTATGGACTCGTGCGATTATTTGTAATTGGAAGACGTGGTGGCTTTTCAGAAAGAAATGTTTACCAAGCGTGCCCATTATGCCTAATGGCGCATGCCGATCCCTACCTTGGGTATCTGGTGTATTCGAGACATCTGGATAGCTGACCTTGTTTCTATCAGCGTGACTTGGGGTGGGACGAACCTTCCATTGTTGAATGGATGAGTTTCAGCAATAGAAGACTAGTGAGAAGAGAAGCACGCTGAGAGAGAAGTGACCAGCGGGAGGAAAATCTGCGACTGCGAGCATCAGAGCAGCGAAGAGTGCGACTGGCGGGCTGGATGCTTGAGTGAAAGACATTACAAATGATGGAAACAGATGGACTGAACATGTGTTAATGTTTAGTACGAGCTAATTGACAATAGCCAAACAGACACATAAAGGACGTTAATTAGTCGAAATAGACATTAAATATTGCGCTCACTGTGAAATAAAAAGAGTAATAGTGGAGACAGATAATTTAATTCTGTAAATAATAGCTGTGCGAATAAATTAAAAATCAAATTTATTAATTTTATTTTTATTAACATCACCCCTCTTGGAAGTCCATGTAACAATAAAGAATTGCTATACCATAAGTTTCGTGATTAGTTTCGCGATTTTTCCGAAAAATAGGTCAAAATATTGAGTCGTACCTTGAAATTTGTGCTTTGTATAGTCGGTTCATGACTGGAAGAGACTTTCTTGAAGCCCTGCTAAAGATCTACTTTCAAGCCCATTTNTAGCTAACGGCTAGGGTGTTTTTTCAAAGGTTGATTTTCAAAAGTTTCTTCCAGTCGTGAACCGACTATAGTCATTCATAGGCCTTCAATTCAGAAGTGATTATGTATAGCGCTACAAAAATATTATAAATATGGTTTGTACATTTTAATTATAATGTATATGCAACTGCTATACCAGTATGTTTCACAATTTAAAATAAAATTGGAATATTGAGGTGCACTCCGAAATTATTCTTGTATGTCATTCTAAAGTCAAATTCATACTGACACTATTTAAAAAAAAAATCGAAAATTTGGGGAGCCCTGTTTTATTGGTGCCAAAGCACATAGTATTTTTGCTCCAAGCGCTTGGCTAGAGTCGTCCAGGTGGCTATAGCCATTGGATAAAGCCAACTTTAGTTAAGTTTTTTTTGATGGTGGCCATATTTTCTTGTGGTGGTGGAGATAATTTCATCCTGCAGAATGGTAAACCTTTTTTGCGTGATCAAGAAAATTGGCACTTTTCCACGAACTATTCAACTATGTGTGGATATAGTGCAGTGCCATAGGAAAGTACGTTGCCCATGTGCCACAATTTTTTGCCAGAAAGATTGTTTTCAGGATGACAGAAGATAGGTAATGTGATTGTTTAAATTTTATGCATGGGGGCAAAGTAACCGCTGAGGAAAGCAAGAGTAAACGTGGTTTTGGAANTAATGTGATTGTTTAAATTTTATGCATGGGGGCAAAGTAACCGCTGAGGAAAGCAAGAGTAAACGTGGTTTTGGAACAAGCATGGTGTAAATAGCATGCTGTGTTTACAATGATTAAGCAACCATTGAAAATTCTAAAATATATTTATCACACTCCCCAAAGTCTTTTCCAAAATAATAACTTGTTGTATACATAAACAGCTTTACTTGCCATAAATTGATCATAAACATTACGTCTAAAAATGCAACCTCTATACCACTTAACTTTTAAATAAAAATACAAATTTTATCACNTTGATCATAAACATTACGTCTAAAAATGCAACCTCTATACCACTTAACTTTTAAATAAAAATACAAATTTTATCACGCGTAATTTATAATTTTTCCCCATGTGTGTCTGTAACCAGGATAGCCACATTTCCTTTCACTTTGTTTAATTCTACTAAACTTTCCGCCATTTTCAGTTCGCCCTTCCGTGTTTGCTGAAATAGTGCATGCAAAAGTTTTATTCTGACCAGATGCTCAAGTGTAATTACTCTGCAGTTTTGGGATACCGTCAAGAGCAGGTATAACATTTACTCAAAAGAGTTTTGAGACAGCAAAAGAGAAAAGTTTATTTGCGATGCTGTCCAGTGGTAGGCAGCTTCACTCCTATTTAGTTGAAACTTGTAATTTTGTTATTTTTATTATTGGTCGGTAATGATTTCCAATGGCAGCTTAAATTTGAGTAAACATCTTTTTCAAATACTGTTATTGCAAGCAGAGATGATATTTGCAATTTATGCAATTTATTTTCTGGTTCAAATGGTTTGTATTCCCAAGCCCATCTCTGCATTTATGCTACTTGAAATGGCAAATTTAAGAGAATTACAAGTTGGTTTGACAATAGTGTAATGCGGTGCGGTGAACTGTAGCAAGAGTGAAGCAATAGACATGTCGCAGATGTTGCTTTTGTTTGCGTCTGTTGACTGAGAAGAAAAAGCATTAAATACGTACTTTTGTAGAAAATAAAAGAATAAAAGTGTGAAATACAGTACGCAACACGATAAATACACAACTACTATTTATTTGCCGCTTCAACGAAATAAACTTGACTTAGTTGAACTATTTGTTATTGAGAATCTGTTCACAAAANACTTAGTTGAACTATTTGTTATTGAGAATCTGTTCACAAAACATTTATGTTTATAATATTCTTGTATCGTTTGCACATTTTGTTGAATTTTAAATGCAATTTTTCCTTAGTTATGGTCTAAAAATGCACTCTCTTCGTTGGTATAATCCATTCACGGTATCTTCGATACTTTTGAAAAGAACCTTTGAAAAATCACCCTAGGAGTTGCATGTTCNAAAGTGTGAAATACAGTACGCAACACGATAAATACACAACTACTATTTATTTGCCGCTTCAACGAAATAAACTTGAATTAGTTGAACTATTTGTTATTGAGAATCTGTTCACAAAACATTTATGTTTATAATATTCTTGTATCGTTTGCACATTTTGTTGAATTTTAAATGCAATTTTTTTTTAGTTATGGTCTAAAAGTGCACTCTCTTCGTTGGTATAATCCATTCACGGTATCTTCAATACTTTTGAAAAGAACCTTTGAAAAATCACCCTAGGAGTTACATGTTCAATTGGTTATAAAAAATATATATATATGGAAAAAGGTTTTGTCTTGCTTTTAGCACTGAAGCACTATATAAATTGGTTGTTTTAAGTATATTTTTTCAATAAATTATAATAATTTGTTAAAAGTCCATACAAATTAACAACGGATTTTGAAGGGACATGTTGGTTATAGCTGAAAAGAAACAGTTCGTAGGTTAAATATTAATATGTATAAATTTAATGCCGTAATTGTAAAGTTAATATTGCTAAACTATATATTTACATTTTTACGTAGCACTCATGGGTAAAGATTTCACTGTTATTAATTGAAATTAAATAAATTTCAGTGTCTGTCCAGCGGACTCATACACTCCATCTTGTCCGTTTGGGCACGTTTTTTTCAGAAGTATAACCACGCCATATTGGATATTGGAGACGCTGAATTGTGGTTATAAAACTAACGTAACACATTCTTTCTACTTATAAGATAATTCTAGGTTAAGATGTAATTTTAGTATTAGCGTTGTTATTTCTGCAGTTTATCAAATAAACGTGCAAAATATAGAAGGGCATTTGAATATTTCCGTTACGTAATTCCCTTCGCAATCCTTAACAAAAAAAAAAATATTTTAATAGAATGAAAAGGAATTGATAACTGATAATCAATTATTTTCGAAAGCTTTTTGTGGAGTCTAAGAGATAGCAGCACATTAGCATTTGTTCTTGAGTACCAAATGTTAGCCGTGACTTACACGTCTTTCTCTTATATCGTCTTTCCGCCGCACGTAGTGTTGTATTGATGTTGTGGCAGTGAAGAAGTGCGACAGTTTCGTGATGGAAAAGCGATGTACCTACACCGCAGGTTTCAAAATGAAAGTGATTTTGTTCGCTGAAGAGTNTTGTCTTTCCGCCGCACGTAGTGTTGTATTGATGTTGTGGCAGTGAAGAAGTGCGACAGTTTCTTGATGGAAAACCGATGTACCTACACCGCAGGTTTCAAAATGAAAGTGATTTTGTTCGCTGAAGAGTTTGGAAATCGAGCCGTGGGCNTTTAACTTTTTCCTTACACCAAATATGTAAATAAATCTTAATACAATAAGTAAACTTTAATTAAATTATATCATTAACAGTTCCGATATATACTTCAATCTACCTTTTTGTATGTATTACAATATTTTGCTAAATTGATTAGCATTTTTTAGACATTTGGAGAATTTTATTAAAGTATATGACAGTTAACATTACATGGCATTGTTTCTCTTCAAAAATAAATTTTGGTAGTTCCCACATGGCACTGTTTTTGTTTATAAAACGTTTGACAGGTGTCACATGGCAATGTTTTGTTTACACACTGNCAGTTCCCACATGGCACTGTTTTTGTTTATAAAACGTTTGACAGGTGTCACATGGCAATGTTTTGTTTACACACTGCGGAAGGATACATAATCGGGTCCCTGAAAGTAGATCTTTAGCAGGTCTTCAGAAAATCTTGAAGTTACCGTCAATACATTATAGTAACATATTCACTGTAAAATATACGTCAGCATGATCTAAGATGATGATCGTGGCCAACCAAGTGTTGAAACCCATTGAATTTTACAGTCTGTCGGTNATACGTCAGCATGATCTAAGATGATGATCGTGGCCAACCAAGTGTTGAAACCCATTGAATTTTACAGTCTGTCGGTCTGGACGTGTTTTATCGCATCGTGAAACCAGTTTTACCTAAAACAGAAAAGTTCACAGATAAGCTACATGTTTTTTATTCTACTTGATAGTTTCTCGTGTCATTTTTTTGGTTACTGGAATTCCGAGGTAGAAGCAAATAATGTATGGGAAGTTCAGTATACAGTTGCTGGATGCGCTGTTAATGAAAACAAGGAATTATTTTTCTTATTAAACATACAGTGAAACTTCTATATAACGGACACCCTTGAGGAATGAAATATTGTCCGTTATATAGAAGTGTCCGCTTTTGGGAGAAAAATGAAAATAATTTAAATTATAAATACATACATATAAGATGTGCCATAGGTAAATAATAAATTATGTACATATTTACGTGCAAAAAGCAATTTATTTCACAACACGGAGCACAGAAAACAACTACTGTATGTAGTATTACATACGTAAATTATATTAAAAATGTATAAAAACAATTTATAATATTTATGAAGCAATAAAATTTATGACTAAAATTAACACTTAAAAAAATCTGCTATTTTTTATTGATATTTTCTTTTAATAAGAATTTTATTTTCAACATTTGACTGAATCCTCAATGCTAAGTCAAGTCCCTCAGCGTCACTGTTTGAAATATAAAAAAATTTGACCCATTTAATTTGTATCAAGACTTCTTCAGCCGTCATCGGTGGGTCATCTTCCTCCACTTCTGACTCTCGTATTAAATTTCTTTGTCATTTAGACTTTCCTCTGGAATGTAAGCAAATGAAAAATTAATTTTTTTTAAAGACAAAAATATTATTACATATGTGTACGTATAACCGTATGATTACCTTCACGAATAAGATCTGCAACATTCAGAGAATTATTTTCTGTGACCAGACTTCCATCGATGTCGGCGCACGTTGTTTCGCTCGTCGGGTCGTATGATGTTAGCAGGTCTTGAAGTTCTCCATCTTCATCAACGTCTTGTGGATTTGCGGCTTCATCGCTGGAATTTACGAATCCCGACTTTATGAAGCAATGTAACACAGTTTATTTGCTTATTTTTTTCACGTAGGATGTTATCCAGTGAATCGCATCCAGGATGTTAATTTTCTTTGCAAGATCACTTGACGATGTCACATTGTCTATGTTGGCCAACAGGTGCTTCAAAACACACTTTCTATAGTGAGTTTTGAAGTTCTTTATAATCCCTTGGTCCTAAGGTTGGCATGTAGCAGTTGTATTCGGTGGGAGGAATACAATTTCCACATTGCTGAAATTTGTATTGGGATGGGAGGCTGCGTTATCCATAAATAAAATTATTTTTTGATTTTGTAGAATCATTTTGTTGTTCAATTTTGTCAACCAAATGTTCATAACATCTCTGGTCATCCACGCCTTAGAATTAGAATGCCAATCCACATGCAACAAATTGATATCGATACCTTTGAAACACCGAGGATTTTTTGCCTTTCCTATGACCAGAGGGTTTTCAAATTCACCAAACATATTTGTGCATAAGAGCAAAGTTAAACGCTCCTTTGAAACTTTTCCTCCTTGACAACGCTCATTTTTCAACTGCATGGTTTTATCCGGAAGTGCTCTAAAAAATAAGGCGATCTCATTGCAGTTATAAATGTTTTTGGGTTCAAAACCAACGCAATATTGCTAAAGCGTCTCTGTCCAATTTTGTACTACGTACTTCTGTGTCTACTGAGGCCCCTTTTCCACTAATGGTTTTATAAGATATTTTATGCCGAGATTTGAATTTGTCAAGCCATCCTACAGAGGCTTTAAAATCCATTTGACCTAAATTTTTTGCAACTTCTAAGGCCTTTTCTCGAATGATTGGACCGGAAAGTGGAATGTTTGCAGCCTGAGCATGGCAAAACCATTTGAAAACTGCATCGCCAATGCTCAAACCGGCCGTTTTTGGGAATGATCTACGGGATTCGTCATTTCCGTGTTTGCTGAATCTATCTAAAAGTTCCTTTTTATTTTTTATAATCTCACTCACCCAAGTCTTTCCTATTTTGAATTTTGCAGCGCAGTATCGCACACTTAGTTTTTCACGTTAACTGGTTTTAATTATTTCCACTTTTTCTTTAAGTGTCAAACGCACACGGGGAGGCATATTAGAGCTGTGTTTATCGCTCGAAAATCGGAAACAAACTGAAGAGGTAAACATGTTTCTACAGTGTGGCGCAATTGAAATCTAGGAATTTGAGACAAAGGATGTTAGTGGAAGGCAAACCAAACAGAGGGGAGAAGGCTTTTCTCAGAAAACATTCCTTTCCGGGAGGCTGATGTCCGCATCCTTTATAGGGAGTGTCCGCTTTATAGAAGAATTTAATATGAAGAAATGAATGGGACTATGCTGGGAAGTTTCACTGTTAATGTTTATTAGCTTGGCGGCAAACTGTTAACCTGTTCCCAAGCAACATGTTTTCTACCGGTAATCTAGAATGAAAAATGTACCTAAGTAATATTCCAAGTATGTAGTGTCGCATCAGTTAAGAGGCCCCAAAAATAGCTTTGCCCCAGGCTCCCAAAATCGCTTGGTGGTCCTGCAACTCTGTATCGCTTGATAAATGCAAGGATACTAGTTGACGGCAATGTTTGTATTTTGAGGCTGTTTTTGTGATACACATTGAGCAGAAAGGAAAAAATTAGACAGACTTCCATTGCTCAGTAACAATGAACCAAATAAAAGTATGAAGATTGTCTCTCCTGCCATTTTTACCAGCAGATACTAAGCCCTCACACAGGAAAACTTTCTTTGCAGTACAAATGTTTTTATACTGTATTTTTACAATGAAGTAAGACAAACAACTCAGATTTCACTTTTTGCCGTCAACGTTCATAGAATTTTACTAAGAGAATGCCTCTGTTACAGACTGTTATTTAACATTTATTGAAATTGTGGAAGGTGGTCCTAAACAAAACATGTACAAACCTAATTATAATATTAACTACTAAACTAACAGGCCTCAAAATTAGTAGAATATACAGTGTGGCTAGCTTCAGGAAATACCTGGAAAAGTTGGGGGATTTTGCATTTAACTGAAGTTTAAGACCAGTATTAATAGTGAGCATATGAGCAATACTTGAAAGAAGAATTATTTTTACTTATTCTTAAGTATGATTATCAATTCACAATCTCAGATGAAAGTATAAATTTTTTGACATTTCATAGTCTAAAAATAAGTTGTACTCGTGTAACTTGGCAAGATTTTGACAGTTCGACGAAAGTAGTTCCAATGTTTACTTTTCTTTTATATATCCTTTCATCATCAGCTTGTGCGTCAAGTGGCAGCTGTATATTAATCTTATTAACACGCTGTCAGCTAATCCACTTTCCAGTGTCATGCTAAACAAATTTTATGATCTGTCTAAAAACTGTAGGAATTTAAACGTAAAAACAGAAAACCTTGCAAAAAATGAAATATTTGTTAACTATTTTTTTATTTATTACAGACAACAAATTTGGGTTAACATTTGTGAGACGGTTCTTATCACACTTTGGATTTTACAGCTAATATTTTAAGACCAGAAATAGTAATTCGGGAAACTTGCTTGACAACGCACTTTTCATTCGCCAACAAACAACTTATCAACGACTTTTGCACAGCAGTTATTCTGCTATTACTGATATTAAAGAGCTTGAGTTAGAAATATGTGGCGTGGAATAATGTAAGAATTCTTTAAAACTACCCACGCGCATCCCATTTTCTTTGTTTTATTAATAGAGAATAGTAACAACACGAAAACAACAAAAGTTTGGGTTTGCGGGAGAACTTTGCATGTAATGGAAGTTAGCATAACGAAAATGATTACCGACCCAATAGAAATTACTAGAAATCAAAATCGCTGTACACAGAATACTTAAAGATTTATACAGAGCTCGCGGACAAATAAAACCATTGGTATCTGTTTGTAAATTTGTTATTTTAAACAAGAAAACTATATTTTGTTTCTGGCTGGTTGTAGTTCGGGATCTGGCTAACAGATAGCAGGGAAGGGCGTGTTGTAACAGATGGCGTGGTTGGGCTTGTTGCGAGCTACCTCAACAGGTAGCTGCACTTTGACCCGCCTCTTGATTCCGTCTTTGTAAAAGTTCATATTTCTCCTTTTATTGGCTCAAAACGACAAGAGTTTGAAATATATTTCGTCAAATTATTTGAAAAAATTATTAAACTATAACCTCCAATATTTCTGTAGGTTTTTGGAATTAATATCAAGCATTTATGGAAGGTGTGGAGAGTGGGGGTACAACATAAAAAGAACTTCCAATGTTTGAAGTGGCATTTTTCTTTGAATATGGACAGTTTTATGTCCCGTTTAATTTTGAACACCTATAAATTACTACTTTTGCACAAAGTTTAGTTTGTAAC
The DNA here is from genome assembly GCA_002778355.1 of Clitarchus hookeri. Lineage (NCBI taxonomy): Eukaryota > Metazoa > Arthropoda > Insecta > Phasmatodea > Phasmatidae > Clitarchus > Clitarchus hookeri. Next base: position 104,196 of record NQII01005751.1, on the reverse strand, counting down.
ACTAATAACAGTTGGTTTGTGTACACGTATAACAAAACATATTAATTCGTCTAGGAACTCTTTCTTATCCACGTATTTTCTGCTTGTTTGTTATGTGTCGGCAGTGCAGTCAGAATAGCCAACGTAATATTAATTTTCATTCGTTCATGCATCAGCTGATACAGGATTTTGTAAAAAGCACTTTGTTACGTATATTTCAAGTTGCCACTCACTGACTGTCAAAATCTTGCCAATTTATATGAGACAGACCATACTTATTACCATTTCTAGTCTCAAAATAAGTTTTACTTATTTCTCAAGTATCCATCATCAATCAAGCATTGCTTACGCACATAAATAAGTAATTCTTCATCAAGTCTGCTTTGTTGTGAACTTTAGCACTGAGTATTTAAATTATAACTAGGTTATTCACGAAATATTTTTATTCCAAGCGGTATTTCTCCAATAATTGACAGAAACATGCAGTCTGAATACAGTATTTATGTTGCATTTTTTTTACACCTCTATGTGTATTCTGTAGTGCTCTGTTACATTTTTCAAGGTTTGCCAGTTTTTACAAACAGTAAACACACATTTACCAAATGCAGGTTTGCAGCACATATATTCATGCTACACAGTCAAATTTCTGCCTAGCAGTTACATTTTGGTATTACTAGCATAGTCCATCCACTTTGTTGAGGAAAGAGTTCTTCGATAGGTACCTAGTAATAGTTTCAGTAGAAACAGAATTCACTGTGCACAGCTTAAAACAATAGGTTATATCTGCGTGGATAGAACATGCATTTCTCCCTTTAGTTCTATCCATCGGTTACTTCTAGTTTTCAATTTCATTCCAATCAACTCTACTATTCCTGCGCCAATTTTCTTTTGGTCTTCCACTGTCCACTTGCTATTCAAGTGTTCATCTCCATAACTTGCCCTTCTCCATCCTCATGACATGGCCATACTATAGTGGAATTCAAATGAGAAAATAGTGCGCAGAAATCCAAAATGTGCTGGGCGAGTCGGAAGAGCCCATTGTCGCTGCACGAAGGGATGAGGTTCAGTTCAGTAGTGACAGCCATCGAGGGAAGTTCAGGTGAGAGCTGCACCTTGCGGGCATATTACCTGTCGAAAAAATGTAAGTCGCGTAGCATGGTATTTAACAGCACAGTACTAGAGAGTAATGTTGTTCGTGTGCTCTGTATATCGCCAGCAGTGTCACGTGGTTTCCTTCCTTCCAGCGGTGAGATTTAAGGAGAATCCTCCCCTACCTTCTCTCCCTTAAAGCTGCGCAAAGATTATTTTCTCATTTGAACTTTACTGTACCTCAATCTTGACTTCAGTTCTATCTTAAATAGGCGCCTCTCTTGTACATTTTCATTACTCATCTTGTCCATTCTCTCTCCCAATTAGAATCTTCATTTCACATGTCTGTATTCTGCTTACATCTTTTCTCCATTACCCAGGTTTCTGCTTATGTAAATGCTGTTCACGGTAAAGTGAGCAATTTTGCAAGCCTTGCTAAATTTCTACTTCAAGCCTATTGGCAGCTTATCTTTTCATGTACCTATCAAAATAAACACTCACTGCCATGTGACTTTCAGCTTGTGTTTATATTTAGTTGACTCATATGCCCACTGCATACTCATTAAACAAACAACAAAAAGTAAAATATATTTTAATTAGCACTATAAATACGTACACATCAATTTCAGCACATTATTGGTTTGTGATTATATTGATTGACCTTAGATTTTTTCTGTTTAGGCATAAATTAATGTCTTTAACTATGGTCAACACTTCCAAGGACATAAGAAAATTTGATTGATATAGGTGGTCAATGGAATAGCAGAAAATTTAAACATTTTTCCCATTATAAAATCTCTTAAGACGTTTGGAACGTTCACCTTTAAAAAGGGGTTACAGCTGAAACATTTGCCCATTAAAGAAAGGCACACTTTTAAATACAGTGTTGCTCCTTCATACAGAAAACGGCATGCCTTAAACAGTTGTGAAATGACCTACAAATTATGTTTAACAACAAATACTACACAAATCAATATTTTAATATATGACTCTGCAAAAGCAAATGGTGGTTGCTGTTACATTAAGAGTTCTGTAACAAAAACAACTGCCATGAAACTCAATGGCTAAACAGAATTGATCCAAATTTTTACAGCATACTTCCACAAAGTTCCCGGTGGAACCGGCGCTGGCCTCTCCTACCTCCCCTCCTGGTGGCCGAAGCCTCTAAAGGGCTATACCAGGAGCACTTATCTTTCTACACTTTACTGTATCCCCCACAAGTTAGATCTTACTCGGCTCTTTTACATGAATCTCACAGTACCACCGGGAAACTTTGCATTTTTGACACCACCATGCGTCCAAAAGGTATACTAAGAATTTACTCACACATTCTCTACCGCGTCTGCGCGTAGCCTTCTTTCACGTTTCAAATAAGCATGGTGGTATATCCCTTTATCAACTTTTCGCGGCTCAGTGCGTCCGGGCAGTGTCTGGGCTCAGGTTTGGGGGACAGACGGTACACCAGTACTGTCCCCCGCTCCCTTGCTCACCGGGCGTAAGGAGCAGTAACAAACCACACTGCAGTCTATCGTTACGATCTCATTTAATGCCGAAGGAAGAACGAGATCTGCCCGTTTTTAAGGGACAGTCCCGCGCAGCCCCGACAGCCATTCATTCACCATCTCGCATGCCAATCAGAGATTTCTCTCTTACCATTTGTTTACCAGTATTCACAATCCAGTTTCCTTCGCTTGGTCGTCATCGGTTTTGCCTGAAACAGTACAAGTACATATACAGACACAAAGTCAAAATCGTGTTATGTCATATCCGTGTGTATAAGGAATGCCGCCCAAACTGGAGGACTAATACCTGACCACACTATACCCCATGAAGGGTTTCGTGTGGTCAAAGGTACGCCTCCCGTATGTCCGGACGGCATCCTTAAAGATCCTAGATGGTTCGAAGGTTTCCCCACGCCTCCAATAGCACTCTTTGAGGAGGCTATGGAGGGCTTCCGTGTCCGTTGGTAGACCGACCTGGGCGACGGTCAGTCTATCGACGCACTCCATTCTTGGGAATAGGACCTTATCCCCTCCTTCCATGGATCTAACTAGAAGGGCAACAGCCGCAACTAGTATCGTAGGGTCTTCCAATCTTGAAAGCTGGGAGCCTCGGATCACCTCTCCGTAAAGCTCCCAGGGTTCTTTGGGGTTTGCTCCCACAGGCCATGTCTGAACGGCAGCATCCATAGTAGATCTATTGGATGGCCACTGTAGAGTGACGAACTTGTTATCAATCGAAGTTGATTCTGACTGTCTGACAAAAGATTTTAATAGCGAAACTTCTCTATTAACTCTGGTTTCGACTACATCTTCCACTTCGACTTTCACAGTGCAGATCTCATCGTGAATCCTTTCTCTTTTTATGGCAGCTACCGTTCTCCTTTGATTATCTGCATACTTCCACAGTAATATTTGTCACCCAATGCAAGTTTCGTGAAAATTTGTCTAGCCACACAGTTTTTAAAGCACATGATACTAACGTTTCCTAAGGCCAATTCTCTGCTTACAAAAATAATCACTTTTTGCTTATAAAATTTAAATGTGTTCACAGATATGAATGTAACTTCACCACAATATTAAAAACACAATACCTGTCAGATAATGTATTTCATGAAACTGCATCCATGCATTTAATGCAGCTTCTAATTGTGCCCCAAATTACATACATTTAAGGATAGTTATGGAAATTAGTGCTTACCGTATAATACAAATTAAACCATTCGGACAGNAACTGCATCCATGCATTTAATGCAGCTTCTAATTGTGCCCCAAATTACATACATTTAAGGATAGTTATGGAAATTAGTGCTTACCGTATAATACAAATTAAACCATTTGGACAGTTGTTTTAATGTTTTCCAAACACTCAAGGAATGTTTCGCTTGCAGTATAAAACATTTTCATGGCATTATTGTTTCAAAACAAGTGACATCTTGCAGAGGTATTAAGACTAAGACCATAAGTTTGGTATCGCCTAAATACCAAATAACATGCACACATTTATTTATGCCTTCATAATTGTGATACATTTCGCAAATATAACAAAACACACTCATCCCAAGTTTCTTAGAGTTTATTCGATGTTTAAAATTTATGCAGACTTAAATTGCACGAAACAGCTTTTTTGCCATGTTGGCATGTTACATAAAAATTTCAAGAATTTCTGGGTCTATAAACTACTTGGAAATATACAGCATAAATCAATAACAAACAATGCCACTTCACTGGGAACATTTATAAAAGATATTTTAATTATTACTTTAATGAATACTTTATTTCAGAAGATATAAACAAACATTTTAAATCAAGTTTGTCATAAACTGCTGTTTTGTTGACACACGAGTGCAGACTGGAAAATAAATATCAAAGCAAAACAATGAACCAGCTAACTTCAACGTTGCATCAGCCAGGTGATAATATGAAAGAGTTGGAAACATATATGTGTCAGAATTATGCCACACTTAATCTTATTTGCAAACTGCAAAAAGAAACTGAATTGCAGGTGGCAACCATTTTTAACTTTACGACTAGTAAGACATTAAAACACGGAACTATTTCTTGTAGTTCGCTGCCAACTTAACTGTGAGTATCGTGGTCATTGCTTAAGTTGATATACGCTGTTACTGTCAGTGATTTTTTTCCTAGGTTAATTTCAAGAGTGCTCATTTTATCGCGAACCACCTTTAACAGTATAGGCACCCCGTTCTCTAGGAAGAGTATGGTGCTGTATAAGGATTGCAGGATTGGATGACAAGCGACNTTAACAGTATAGGCACCCCGTTCTCTAGGAAGAGTATGGTGCTGTATAAGGATTGCAGGATTGGATGACAAGCGACACATTTGGTGTGTGTTTGCAGGCCGGAGGAGTGTTCCAGGAAGCAGTGTACAACGAGACGGTGCAAATAGTGGAGCTGGAGGAGGGACTTGACGGGGAGACCTTCTTCCTATACGTGTTCTTGGCGGCATGCGTGGTCCTCATGCTCGTGCTGGGCCAGCAGTTCCTTTACTCAGTTGGCAAGAAGCGTGTTGGCAAGAAGCCTGTTGTAGAGACGGGCACCTCCAATCCCAACGACGTGGACTACGAGTGGGTGCCAAGGGAGATGCTCAGTGCCCTCAGTGAGTTTCACCTCTTAAATTCTCTTGTCCCCAGTTCCTTACCTTCTGTTGATTCACTATTTTTACCATTCTGGACAGAAAACCTCCACGACTGAAGTAGTTTGGATGTTGCTTTCGGCTATGGGTTGTGGTGGTGTATTGGTCTGACAATTCGGCTACCACCATGGTGAACTGGGTTCAGTTCCCCACAGTATTGTGCCTCAAATATTATAGTTGAGAATTGTGCTGGACATTCTCTGTGGGTTTTTTTTGCAGGATATTCTTATTCACTCACCCCAAACTTTGCATTTTATCCATTCTCCATTTTTGCCTAACTTCTTCTTCATTGGTGTAAAAGACTGCAGCTGTTTTTAATAAATGCTGCTCTCATCACGCTCTCACCATCCTTCTAACACACTCATTTGATCACACTGTCTTGCTTCTCTCTCGTTCTCTCTCTTTCTCCTCTCGCCTGCTCACAGCCTCCCTCTCTTTCNCTCTCATGCTTACTGCCCCCTTCTCTGTTCACTCACTGCTTCCCTCTCTTGTCCACTCACGGCCTCTTTCTCTCGCCTGACCAGTGCCTCTCTCACCCGGCCGCTGCCTCTCTATCACAGTCTCTCTCCTGCCCGACCTCTCTTTCTCTCTCTCTCTTTCTCTTTCTCTCAATAAAATAACATTAAAAAGGTGTGTATTGTGTGAAGGAGTTACTGTGTTTCTGTGGGATTCAAGATAAAGCCTAACTCCAGCATTAACTCACTGACAATTTGTGTTTGATTCTAGAAGATTTTACAATATTTCATGGTTATATTTTGAAGTCTGATGCCATACCTGGTACTAAATGGCATGTAATAATTTAATGATTCCAAATTCATCTATTCTGACTTTTAAACTTTCAGTTTAAAATGTTAGTTTTATTTAGGTCATTCTGCAAACTTTTCATCAATATTTTTCTAAGAGTTCTGTATTAAGGTTGCTGTAATTTTATTTTTTAGTATTACTGACAACCGCTTTGATGAGTTTTTCGGTTTTGTTTTCAGAAATCATGTAAGCTTTAAATTCAGTTTCAACAGATCCTGTCTATAAAGGCATGGTTAAGAAACACCCTAATGTAGTTCATTTTAGGTTGACTTTTATGCTGGTATCCAATTTTTGCATTCCCTTTTTCAGACAAGTCTCCTCGAGTGCCGAAGCAAAGCCCTAGGCAAAGGAAAGCCAAGCGCTCTGCCGGTTCAGACAACTGATCAGCTGTCTGACAATTTCCAGGAAAATTCTGTGGTGCGAAGTGGTCACATGCAAGAAAGACTTCGGTTTCGTTAGTGGCTTAGCTAGATTCCTCAGGAACTGCGCCACAAGNGCGAAGTGGTCACATGCAAGAAAGACTTCGGTTTCGTTAGTGGCTTAGCTAGATTCCTCAGGAACTGCGCCACAAGATTGGCATTCAACATTATAGCAGTACGTGTGCTTGTTACAAACGAGGTGTATTCATTAGAAAAAGAACCAATTTCTNATTGGCATTCAACATTATAGCAGTACGTGTGCTTGTTACAAACGAGGTATATTCATTAGAAAAAGAACCAATTTCTTCTATTAAATGTGTATCAGAATCTACATGCTTTGCGTGTAAAGTGAACCCTTAAAATGGGATGAAAATATATTGGCCTTGTCGTGGGTGCTGCCAGACACAGTAGACAGTAAACTTGAGATTTTTAAAAGAATGAGAATTATTTATAGAAAAATTACAGTACTGTTTTTTAGAATTTAAAATAGATGCAGCACAATTTTTTTTAAATTTTAATACTGTATTCTATAAATACTGTATGTAATAATAGTGTCTGTGTATTGTACCTACCCAGGTAATTATGATCAGTCTGTGTAGTAGTTCTAAGTAATTAAATAAGTTTGCCAGAAAAAAAGTTAAGTTGAAAAAAAATTTGTACAAGTGTATTTACCATTTTCCATTTATCTACAAATGTTAAATGGGTTGGTTTTTATATATAAGTAGCTTTTGTTCTTCAGTAATATGTCAGATTATATTATTTTAATTGTTAAAAGCAGTTTGTATATTTCAAGTATGTCTGTTACGTAAGGACATACTTAATGTGCTCTCTCGTGGCATCATGTCCAGTTTTCTAATGTGATGTTCAGTTGTGTTCATTTAGGTTATAGCCATGTTTCAGTGGCCTGAAAAAGACACTTGAAAGTAGCAGTGTTTAACCTAAGATTTTTCATTCCTGAATAATTCCTTAGGGTAGTAATGTTTTAAATTTAATGACCAATTTTCGTGGTGGTGTGTGATCTGGTAGTATTAATATNTAATTCCTTAGGGTAGTAATGTTTTAAATTTAATGACCAATTTTCGTGGTGGTGTGTGATCTGGTAGTATTAATATATTGTTAATGAATGCTGTTTATAATGTTTTGGGTTGTGATTTTATTTTCCTATCCTCAATGATTGAACGAAATAAAACTTTTTAAAGTATTCTTTTCTTTTGTTTTTTGTCTTCGCGTTAGTTGAAGCCTCTGCTGCAGTAAAATGTGCTCAAGAAGTTCCTAACAAGTTTTCTGCCTCGTGAGCTTCAACAGTTTTACAGTGATATGTATACACAAATTAATGAAAAGTTCTCAAACAGCTTATATTTCTATGTCCGTCCAGAAACTTGGAGCCCTCAGTGGTGTTCAATATCTTTGTTACTAAGATGTTTTAAATTTGTAACGTATGATGAATTGACTTTGGTAAAACTACCAAATTGGGAAAATAACTTTTAAAACTTTTTTAAGTATAATAATTATGATTATAACTTCAAATTTTATGCCAAACAAATATAAGTGAAGCCCCTCTTTTACACTTGTCAAGGGACTAGGAAAAATTGTTGCAAAATGTAGGAAGATTGTATAAACAAGGAAGTTAATACTGTAACAAACAATAAACACGACCAAATAAAGTAGGTGTAAAAAAGAGTTTAGTTCTACTATTTAAACATAGTTGACATACGTACATAAGTGCATGTGGAGACGTGCACAGAGATAGTTGCTCTGCTATTACAGCTCAAGTTTATTTTCAGATCGCCTGTCTACAGGATACTACCCTGTCCATTAGAGATACAAAGTAACAAATGTATTAGATTGAAGACCAGTTCCCTGCTTTTTACTTTGTCTAAGGTTTTTGATAAAGTTATTTATAAACTTTTTATTATTTTATTTAAAAACTTAATTATAAAGCTGAAAACATGACACAGTGTAACACAGGGGTGGTCTCTAATTTATTTAATTTTATTATATTCTGGTTTATTGAGAGGTTACGCGAAGAGGGCAGACAGATGAAATTTATTTTAAACTTGTGGAGATTTTTTGTCATTTGAAGTATTTCGTACTCGTTAAGAAATTTTGGTTTCAGTGCCTTGATCACAAATTAGACTGCCTCGGGAATAAAAATAAAAGTTTTTTTTGTTAGAAAATTATTTGTCTTTATTTTAGGGAACTATATTCATAAGGAGGCTAACTTTCTGCGCAAAAAAGATTTTGACAGCCATTATGGGGGGGGCTATGTTGTAAATAGGAATGGAATGGTTCGGTTCCTCGGTTCCCCAGTTCTATGCTTCGGAAATGGAACCGTTTTCTGTTCTCTAAAAATTGGTTCTTAGAAATTAACACTGGGTGCTACCGGCGTACTATTACGTCGCCCGAATTTAACAGTGTTGTATGGATTGTGCTGTAACATTAAGACCTCTGCATTGTTTGAANTGTACTATTACGTCGCCCGAATTTAACAGTGTTGTATGGATTGTGCTGTAACATTAAGACCTCTGCATTGTTTGAAGACACTGGCAATGAAATAATTGCTTCGCCAGCAGTGTTCATAAGGTTCTCTGGAGCGTAGTATTACATCAACACTCAACGTGTATATTGCTTAAATAACTAGGATTGATTGTACGTTATAAGTAGGCAAGAACATTTCATTGGAACACTTTCATTTCTTCATTATATGGTAGAGAGCCAGCCAATAATGAATAATGCACAGTTGAGTAAGTGTGCGCAGTGTTGTCTGAACCAATAGGATGGTTGTAAGTGGGAATGGAGAGTCCAACAGAACTGTTTGTCATGCAGTCGTGCATATGGGTGACTTTACTTGCTTCTCTTAAGTCTTATTTATCCGTAAATGTGTACTGCACTTAGTGTTAAGGTTAACCACACTTAAAACACAAAAACTTGGCATGGTTACAACATGATATATTTGTACACATTAAACTATTTATTTAATACTACTGTATTTGTAAATAACTTTCAGCATCTCTGAATNACATGATATATTTGTACACATTAAACTATTTATTTAATACTACTGTATTTGTAAATAACTTTCAGCATCTCTGAATCTAGCAAAAGGTTACCGTACCAATGTATCTTACCTTTTTCATGTTTACTCCATGCATAACTCAATAGGCTTTCTAAAAAATAAAAAAAAATAAAAAAATCTCGCATGGGTGAAGTTTAAACAAGACATAATTAAAAGATGTGTAGTATCAAAGTATCTTTCGCACTNACATGATATATTTGTACACATTAAACTATTTATTTAATACTACTGTATTTGTAAATAACTTTCAGCATCTCTGAATATAGCAAAAGGTTACCGTACCAATGTATCTTACCTTTTTCATGTTTACTCCGTGCATAACTCAATAGGCTTTCTAAAAAATATAAAAAAAATATTAAAAAAAAAATCTCGCATGGGTGAAGTTTAAACAAGACATAATTAAAAGATGTGTAGTATCAAAGTATCTTTCGCACTTTCCGTTCCCCACTTTACAGTGAAACTCCCGTATAACAAAATTGAAGGGACGAAAGTTTAGTGAATTTGTTATAGAGGGGTTCTTTATCGAGGAATGATTTACAAGATTAATTTTTTCATCGTGCAGTCAATTTTGAATCCAATTGCTGCTGAAATTGTATTGCGTTGGTTCTTTTGTATTGATTTATGTAAGAAAAGTATTAAATTGATTTTCTTTTGAACACTATACAGTAAAACATTATGGCCACTATTAAGAAAATACCATTGTCGTAGAAAAAATTGTGCTGCTAATTTTGTTTGGAGCAACATTATGTAAACAAAAAAATTTACAAAATTATTAACTGTAAAATAAGTAATGAAAACTGTTTCGATAAAAAAATACTTAGTACACACATAGTGATAGAATATAGCTTCTACAGCACTTAAAAAACATTTTGACTTTGGAACATTTTATTTTTTTTCTGAAATATGTAACAAATGGAGGGGGTTTTTTACAATCTAAAATAAAATTTTGTAAAAAAGAAGAAATATAAAAGGAAAGTAAATATCAGACTTTTCAGTCTTTGTTATAAAAAGGATTTGTGCCAATGAGGGAAAGAAAGTTTTTATAAAGAGTTGAAAATACATGGTATCATATACAGTTTTGACTGGACCAAACACAAANTATAAAAAGGATTTGTGCCGATGAGGGAAAGAAAGTTTTTATAAAGAGTTGAAAATACATGGTATCATATACAGTTTTGACCGGACCAAACACAAATTTTGTTTTAAAAAGGTTAACTATATACAGGTTTTATTTATTTAGACGGGACTACACCTCGCCGCCATATTGGTGAGAACAGTCTTGCCATCTTCCTGCTTACCAATGTTTCCCATAAAAGGTATTAACTTACAGAAGACATTATTTTACCAATGTAATTTCGAAGTACATATTCCAACAATAAAGATTAGCTATATTAATTTTAGGATTTATGTGAAACTTTCTATACTTTTTTTACACTTGCGGCCAGTAACACTGGTAGTGGATCGGGTGTGCTCAACAAAACTACGTTCATAACTGAATTTGTGAATTGCAATATTATTAAGTAAAAACTTGGAAAACAGCAATTTAAATTATTTTCTTTTTGTAGATAGAGGTTATAGCAAGATATTAATGCCATTCAAAAAGTACTTTTCAAGCACAAATTAAGAAATAAAGTACTCCCATCCCACTTTATATATATTATATATATACACAGACAGAAAAGCCAAAAGAACTGGTACACCTGCCTAATATCATGTAAGGCCCCCACGAGCACGCAGAAGTGCCGCAAGACGACGTGGCATGGACTCTACTAATGTCTGAAGGTATGCAGGAGGCATTGAAATCTGCGCCAATTTGAGTAAAGGTTGCACGTCTGTCACGTTTAATAATTCTCGTCAGTCGTCGTTTGTCCCGTTCGTTCACAATCTTTTTCCGGCCGCAGCGATGTCTAAGATTTGATGTTTTACCGGATTCCTGATATTCACGGTACACTCGTGAAATGGTCATACGCGAAAATCCATATTTTATCACTACCTCGGAGATGCTATGTCCAATCTCTCGTGCGCCGACTATAACACCACGTTCAAACTCACTTAAATCTTGATAACCTGCCATTGTACCAGCCGTAACCGATCTAGCAACTTTGCCAGACGCTTGTTGTCTTATATAGGCGCTGCCAAATGCATCGCGTTACTCTGATTGGTTCCATACCTCTGTTATTTGCATACGCACGTCTATACCAGTTCTTTTTGGCTCTTCAGTGTGTGTATATATATAAAGTAAAATATACACAGATTAATTTAAAAGTGTTGATTTTTGGCTTTGTGCAAGAGTTGGTTTCAATGCAGGAATGTAGTCTGTCAGAAAAACTTGGTTTATATTGTTAGTAAATAGATCTCAGGGCATCAAATTATGTAGCCTATCACTGTGGAATGAGATACTTGTGGTATTTCTAAATTTTTGGAGGTGATAAAACATTTGTGTTACGTAAATGTTGTTTTGTAGATTTAGTTGACATTTTGTTATGTAATGCATTACCAAATAAGCCAATAAATTTGTTGCCTCAAAACAGTTTATTCTCTCTGGAAATGAGATAGGAATTGGAATCAAAGTAAGAACCGGAACTGACCCATTCCTAGGGGTAAACAAACTAACAGTGCATCAAAAACAAAATCCTACATCAGTTGNGTAAGAACCGGAACTGACCCATTCCTAGGGGTAAACAAACTAACAGTGCATCAAAAACAAAATCCTACATCAGTTGGTGTGTGAACAAATGACAGCCGTGCCCATGCACAAGAGACCACTGAGAAATATGTGGACAAGAAAGAGCTCACTTGGTCAAGTGCATGAAAGATGTTCTTAGACGAGGCCATGGAACTGTCNGGAAATATGTGGACAAGAAAGAGCTCACTTGGTCAAGTGCATGAAAGATGTTCTTAGACGAGGCCATGGAACTGTCGCAAGGTATTTTCAAATATTTCTACATTAATCTGATGCAGTATATTTGAAACCTAAGTCGTTTTGAGCCAGTACATGGCAAGAAAATGTAATACTCAACATAGCAACCCCGACTGCTGCTATCTGATAGGAAGCATGCTTCCAAGACATGTGCTGCCACTAATAAATCATTTTGCATGTGTAAAATAAAAGGTACACACAAGAATATGCTGAGGTTTTATTTTCCACAAGCTCTGTTTATTTTAAGGCAACATACAGTATTTTCGTGCCCAGCGATTCCGTTTCCAAATTAATTTTATTTGACTTTTAATCGTCTGGCATTTTCATGGCTAGTCATTTTGTCTGTGTGCTGCATGTGGCTTGCCTTCTCCCAAACCCTTTTCTTGTGCTTAAAGTGTCTCGTTTCTGTAAAATGAAGCAAGTTGGACATGTGTGAGTATTTTTAATGTAATTCTATTATCATTCAAAGGTATGTATTTCAAACCCGAATTGTTTAAGGTCAGCAAAAGCTTAAAATTGCCTTTGAAAATATTCCTGGAGAGTAGATTATTGTAGTATGTAATGCTGGATTTGCATTGGTCCAATGGGCGCAACATGACATAAGTTATTTGTTAGCCAACCAAACGACGACTGTGAGTGAGTGAAGATATTTGGGCGGCTCTTAACAGCGAGGTCTTGAGAGCCGATAACAACCACTGTTGGTGATGTCAACGTGATAGTAATATCAAAAGCAACAAACTTTCTCAGAGAAATAATTTTTGATTTTGTTAGGTCATAAATACTGCATTCCCAAAAAATTAATTTTTTTTTTCATAGTGGTGACAATGTTTGTTTACATTCAGTTTTGTAACACTTTTTGAATCAAACCTATGAAAAATCACCCAATGTATGACAGGTTTGGTTTTTCATAAATATGCATAAAAGTATCTTATTTTGTTTCAATTGAACTTTCACTTATACACACTGTCTACAACATATAATATTTCATTCGTAATTAATATGGTTAAAAAAAGAGATGAATATAGGTATGTTGGCAATGCCTAGTGAAAAATAATTATTTTGCAAAATATTATTACACTAGTATTTCATGTTCATGCAGACTTGTTAATTTTTTTGCTTTAGCTGTTTTTTTTTTTTTTTCAGTGTAATAAAAGTTGTCAATTCAAAATTAAGCTCTGAGAAAAAATTTAATTTCGCAAGTGCATGTGCAGAATAATATGATGTTATGAAAGCATCTGTAACACTACTGGTTTTAAAAATAGGATTATTTACTTGCTTTCCTTGATGTAATCCTCAGGCGGCTCGTAATCGAAGACCGCAGCGACGCCAACGAGCTGCTGGCATGCAGCCTCAGGAGCCTCACCTTGCTGCGCTGCCGGGGATGACCTGGTCAGAGGAGACAAAGCCTCAAGGCCGAGCTGTTCTGCCGGGTCCTCCGGAGGTGCGGCCGTCTGAGGAGAATAGTGTCTCTGGGCCAGAAACTGCTCGGGCGCAAGGTGGTGCAAGAGATAGACTCCAGGAGGCAAAGTGGTGCCCTGTCGTCTGCCACTGTGCAGATGACTTGACTGCAGGTAGATGCGTACTTAGCCGCCAAGTCAGGGCTGAAGTAACTGCGCCAGTGCATAGCACTATGTGGAGTACCCAACCTGAACTGACTTTAAACCAATATTGACTATATCTTATACCTGAAGTGGAATACGAACCTGGACTTGCTGTGTACGTGAAACTGAGTGAACTTGAGACCAATTTGGAGACTATTTATTATACCTGAAGTGTCATACGAAACAAAATATGTGATGTACGTACTTTTGTGTGTTACGAACCTTTCTTGTCACTACGGACAATCGTTGAATCGCATTGATAGGTCTTAACAACCTACAGGTACTTAACTTATTTTGTGCTAAGAACTTCTGTGAATATGGATTTGACGATTATTTATAAGGCAGTGGCATAAGATCTTGAGTTTGAGAGCGACTTGTTATGAATGCCGTCATAAAGTGATGACACTGGCTTTCGTGTGTCTGAACCAAGTAGTCTACAGCAGCAAAAACATGACGACAAGGAAGTTTGGAAATAATCAAAATTGTTAATATGTTAAAAGAAAATTAAAAGTGTTTTAAATTGTTTACAAAAATTCACTTGATCTAACACAATGCCCAGCCTACAAGAATTCAATTGTGTATTATGTTTGAATCATTTATTAACGACCCTTCTTATGCAGGGTGGTGTACATTATAAATGAACCTAAACATATGAAAGAACAGGTAGAACCACGTCTCGTCCAGAATTTTAAACTAGGAGGTCAAGATTCAAATGTAATTCTTTACGTATTCCTACAGANGTAGAACCACGTCTCGTCCAGAATTTTAAACTAGGAGGTCAAGATTCAAATGTAATTCTTTACGTATTCCTACAGAGACAAATAATCAAATTTTTTGTAATGTTAGAAATAATTTATTGAAACACTGAAATTAGACCCCAATCAAAGAAAGGAGTTACTGATATAAGTAATGAGTGTACTTTCCTCAACATGGGTGCAATTATTTTTCAATAATTTCANGTAGAACCACGTCTCGTCCAGAATTTTAAACTAGGAGGTCAAGATTCAAATGTAATTCTTTACGTATTCCTACAGAAACAAATAATCAAATTTTTTGTAATGTTAGAAATAATTTATTGAAACACTGAAATTAGACCCCAATTAAAGAAAGGAGTTACTGATATAAGTAATGAGTGTACTTTCCTCAACATGGGTGCAATTATTTTTCAATAATTTCATAAAAACTGGGTTGGTAGGTGTGACTTGTCATCTCCTTTAGATGAAACCAAAATCATATGCAACAGTAGTGAGGCAATTTCAAATACACACGCCTTACCCAGGTCTCAAACCCAGAAAACCTTGTACCATTAGCTAGTGTGCAATCGTCTTCATTACGGAGGTCTGATTCGAGCATCAACTACGAATTTAATCTGTGTATTGTTTGGAAGTAAAGTGACGAGATTCGAGTGGCTCTTAAGAGGAAGGGTGATTGAGAGCCAACGAGGGTGNGTGTATTGTTTGGAAGTAAAGTGACGAGATTCGAGTGGCTCTTAAGAGGAAGGGTGATTGAGAGCCAACGAGGGTGATTGAGGGAGTACAAAGCAGTGCCGGAATGAAAGGGCGGGGGAAACGGGAGATCCTCGAGAAAACCCACCGACCAGCAGCATCGTCCGACACGATTCCCACTTGCGAAAATCTTGGAGTGACCCAGCCGAGGATTGAACCCCGGTTCGCATTGGTGGGAGTCAAGCAGGAATGTTTTGAAAGATAGGATTTACAAACCTTAAATATTTACAGGGCCTTCATTTTTAAAATAAGTGACTGACCCACTTAAAGCATTTATTTAAAATGGCCTACCATATTGCTACGTGTAAGAAGAATTTTGTGAAAATCGGTTAATTGGTCTCTGGGATATGGCATAAAACATTCATATTTTTCATGTGGTGATCTTCAGAAATGGAAGACAAAAATGCTATGTATTAGCACATTCAATGATTGTAAACTGCCAGTATATAAATTTAAGCTAAAATAGATTACGTAGTTTCGTAGATATAGCAAACTAACCTAAAAATATTTTAAAGCAACCATTCTGAAACTAAGTGACCACACTTAAAAAATATTAATAGCAGAGAAATGAGGCTATGTATGGACAAATTAGATGGTTGTAATAGATACTGCCAGCATGCAAAGTTAAGTTTAAATTTGTTTAATTAATAAAAGGTACTGAAGTAAAATATTTATGTAGCCACCATTTTGAAAATAAGTGCCTGACATACTTAAAACACACCAATTTACATCAACTGCCGCAGTAATTCTTTTGCCAAATTTTTTGAAGGAATCGGTTAATTTTTTACTGAGATAAGACATTAAAACTTGATTTATTCATGTGGTGCAATCTTACAAAATGGCTGACAATAATGACTATGTGTTGAAACATATTATGCTTGTAATAGATACTATCAGCATACAAAATTTGGTCAAAATTGGTTAAGTGGTATGGTAGATATTTAAAATAAACCTAAAATATTTGTATTGANCAGCATACAAAATTTGGTCAAAATTGGTTAAGTGGTATGGTAGATATTTAAAATAAACCTAAAATATTTGTATTGATGCAATTTTGAAAATAAGTACCTAATGAAATTTAATTTCTGAAGTTTAGCTGGCCTATCGTAATGTCACCTACATGCCAAATTTGGTGCTATCTTCCAAAATGGTGGACTAACAATATCCATTTCAAAATTTAACGCTTTCATGATGGTCTGCCAGCATACAAAATTTGGTTTGAATTGGTTCCCGATATATGACATCACCTTAAATATTAAAATGACAGCCATTTCAAAAGTAAGTGCTCGGCGTGTTCGAAAACTATAAAAGACAGATGTCCTTACAAAGTTCTGTGTATTGTTCATATTCCTCTCAAAGTCAATGAGCTAAATCAANTCATATTCCTCTCAAAGTCAATGAGCTAAATCAAGTTATTTAAGGGATTGAGGTATTAATTTAATAAAAGAGTTAATTATATTCTCCTAACTTTATTTAAAATAACATGAAACAAATTTTCATGGCTCAACATCTCACNAATAAAAGAGTTAATTATATTCTCCTAACTTTATTTAAAATAACATGAAACAAATTTTCATGGCTCAACATCTCACAATAAATTGATATCACTTGCTGTTTACAATTAATGGATTCAATCAATATAATTTACTATCACCCCAAAGGAATTAATGTAATTAAATAATTAAAAATCAGTCCCAATAGATGGTGTATCAAACCCATTTAATTATTTTATAAATTATATTTCTATATTTGACTGTTCCAATATTTACAGTAAAGTCCGTATCACATGTTCATACAGTCCCACCTCAGTTTGGTCCAGATCCCACCAGTCCACAGTGTTCTAAAGTTCTCCGAGTGCCCTCATGCGCAGTAGCCTTCACTCGTCGGGTTTCACGCCCTTTCGTCCGTTCACTCCACAAACACCTCGTACGTCTCGCTTCGCAGTCTCCCGTCGTCGTCCGTCTCCTTCGCCGATGTCCCTCACTGCACCACGCATCGCTCGAGCACCACACATTACTTGAGTACTGCGCTTAGCCAATCGGTTTCCACAAAAAGACTGCGGACAGTCCAGCTGTGGCTTCTATTTATAGGGTCGTAGGTCATCACTCAGAAATTTCTCTAAATACCGCGTGGCACCGAGGGTCGTAGTTCCCAGAATATTCTTGCCCATCTTCTAAATGCGAGCGGGTCTGCCTGGGCTGGAGAGGAGGTTCGAGGTGGGTCCCCCCCTCTCCCCCAGGACCAGACCGCGTATGGAGCTCGCATCTAGTGCGACTGTCAGCGCGTAACACTATGTACCGAGTTTGGTGAAATTCAGTTAATGGGTTAAAAAATTGAGGGGGGGGGGGTCACAAATGCACAGACATGCACACATAGACATACAGAAAGGAAAGTGATCTCGTAAGCCTTTCGTTCCTTTGGAAAGTAGACTAAAAAAAACTGCATGGGTGATGTCTAAAGCCTTGCAGCATAATAAAATTTGCACATACATTTTTTAGTGGTGCCTAAATTTATACTAATTTCGTTTTATACTGTATATAATGCCATGTTACAATTTCTTGACACATATTTTGTATGCCTGCTTTCCTATTTTACTTTCATAACTTAGCAAATAGCTGTTTTTGAGACTAGTTCATATATAAACACCATAAAATTTGTTTAGCGATACACTGATAAGTAGATCAGCTGATGGTAAAAGGAAAAGTTAACATTGGTACTTTGTTCATCAAACTGTCAAATTTTCCATAATGTGTATTGCTAAAGTAATAAAATAAGCCCCTCCACCATTGTTTACATATAATCTAAAAAATATATATTCCAATTTAAATTGAAAATAACGTGGATGCAACCTCTCAGATAGTGTCAGTGAAACCTGATGCATCTTAGTGGCAAAAACAATCTGTATCGTTGACTAGGAATCTTTTATACGGTACTACCAATATAAATTATTTTTGTGTGTTCCTATTTACTTGTTTACTGTGTTTTAACCATTTAATGTGGTCTGTCATTCCACGTTTGAGATGCCAGCATTCAATATTCTGGCTCATGAAAATAAGAACTGGGACATATGGTGATAGGTATGTAAATTAAAGACGGTGGGGTATGTTATCTCTTGTAAAACTTTAAATTCAGGGGCATAAGGAAGTGTGGTGTGTCGGTGTGCATTGTAAGAGAGAGAGAGAGCTGTGAGTAAGAAGGAATCCCGTCTTTGCTTATCCCATCTAACAGATGCTGTNGGGGGGGGGGGAGTCAACCATGGGTGTAGGGCTGTACGGAGTGAGCGTCTCTTCACCTGATGCTCCCCGCTCGGCAGCGACAGGCGCGACGGGACCAATCACAGCGCAGGTGCAGGATTTTAAGGGCCGAAGGCCGGCACACCCTCCATCCTCCCGCACTGTATCTGTAATCTGATGAGTAAGACAGTGCACGGCACTGTCTCCTCTTCTCTCTTCGGACCATTCACGTTCCTTAATGCCTGTACTCGGTTTTCTACCTGTTTTCTCGGTAAAAACCTGCCCTCGCCAATCAGAGATATTCCGAATTCTTTACTTAGAAGCCTTTATCCGAATACCCCTTTATGGGTCATTAGAAATTTGCATTTCTTCCCACTTATATTCCTCCAGTCTTCTGCCAACTTTTGTGGCAAACTCGTTCCATATCTTATGAAGAACTTGATCCGTTATTATGTTCTCTAGTCTTAAGTGAATGCCCTTGACTTCAGTGATTTCCTCCAGCCATTGTCTAATGTGTTCTGTCTTGAAACATTTCGAAATCACATGTTGGACTGTGTCGTCCACTCCACACATATTACACAATAATGTTAACACGAGCCGCCGACTGTGAATCTTCGCCTTGAAATTCCCATGGCCTGTGTACAGCTGCATACAGTAATGGTTGATGGTAATCCATTTACTGTCCAATCTTGCCTTGATGTTAGGCAGCAGCTCGTGAGTTATTCTTCCACGTTCGGAGGAATCCCATCTCTTTTGCCGTTCCTGGAGATCATCATCCATGATTTCATCCCTGACTTCCTTTGACAGTCTTGCTGCCCATGCTCTTTCTGCTGTGATTCCTCTGTATTTCACCAACAAGTCTATGGGTAACACACCCGCAAGCACTGGGAGTGATTCATTTGGCACTGTTTTAAATGCTCTTGTTGCAACAGTCACCAGTGCTGCCTCTTGAGCACTGATGAGCCTCCTATTATGCCATGCAAGTTCCGCTTTGTGGTACCACATCGCTGCTCCATATGTTATACTTCATTTCATATAAATTGGCAAGATTCTGACAGTCAGTGAGTGGCACTTGACGTATTCGACACAAACAACGTGCCATTTACAAAATCCTGTATCAGCTGATGCATGAACGAACAAAAGTTAATATTACGTTGGCTATTCTGAGTGCACTGCCGACGCACATTAGACCAGCAGAAAATACGCGATAAGAAAGATTTCCTAGGTTAATTAAAACATTTTATTTTATGTGGTCATAAAACAGCGGTTTCTAATGTTAGAAACTAAACTTCAAGTTGAAGTAGAAATGTATGTGTGTTTAAAATTAAAGGCACATTAAAACTATCCGTATCCAAGTGAAACGCAATTTCAAACCCTTTTTCCACGTATTCATCGCCCCTCTCCAACCCCGTTTTCATTGCGTGCTTGATATTAATTCCAAAAGCATACAGAAATAATGCATAATAATGTTGAATTATTTTTTCTAATAATTTGACGAAATACATTTTAAATTTGTGTCGTTCCGAGCAAGTAATAAAATAACAGTCAACTTTACAAAGACGTGATCTATTAAGCAAAATAACAGGCTCAGATTTCGCTCCGGACAGGATGTGCGCGCTATCAATCAGATTTTTTCTGAATCATTACCAGCCACAAAAAAAAAGCGTTCCGCGTGCGACATATATAAATTTACGAACCGTTACCAATAGTTTTATTTTTCGCGAGCTTTGCATAATTTTTTTAAGTAACTTATACACTGAAGAGCCAAAAAAGCTGGTATTGGCGTGCATATGCAAGTAATAAAGGTATGGAAACAATCAGAATAACGCGATGCGGTCGGCAGCTAGACCAGTTACTGCTGCTACAATGGCAGGTTATCAAGATTTAAGTGAGTTTGAACGTGGTGTTATAGTCGGCGCACGAGAGATGGGACATAGCATCTCCGAGGTAGTGGTAACATTTGGATGTTCGCGTACGACCATTTCACGAATGTACCGTGAATATCGGGAATCCGGTAAAACATCAACTCTTCGACATCGCTGCGGCCGGAAAAAGATCGTGAAAGAACGGGACAAACGACAACTGACAAGAATCATTAAACGTGACAGACGTGCTACCCTTTCTCAAATTGGCGCAGATTGGATTTGTGCACTGCCCTGCAGGATTTATGGTATTAAGTGCCTCCTGCATACCTTCAGACATTAGTCGAGTCCACGCCACGTCGTCTTGCGGCACTTCTGCGTGCTCGGTGGGGGGGGGGGCTACACGATATTAGGCAGGTGTACCAGTTTTTTTGGCTCTTCAGTGTATTTCGTGTACAGTAATTTTGAGTACTAGTAATTTATTTTCGGCAGGTAATCGTTCGTCTACGTAAATTATACGCCACATTGTTCTCCGAAAATCCATTCCTTGTTTCCGAAGAAAGTTGGACACGCGTGAATAGTTGTCAAGCAATTCTAACGTTATTCCACGTCACATCATTCCAACTCGAATATATTAGATCTATAATGTCCAACGTGTGATAATAGCTACAACTACCATTTCGCAAATGTTATCCCAAATTCACTGTTTCGGACAAATAAAAAAGAGTTAGCAAATATTAAATATTTTGCAATGTTTTATATTTTTACTTTTATAACCCATTATTTTTTTNAAATAAAAAAGAGTTAGCAAATATTAAATATTTTGCAATGTTTTATATTTTTACTTTTATAACCCATTATTTTTTTGAGACTAGTGTCAGTCTAAAATATCTCAAAATTGGTTTAGCATTACATTTTTTTGTAGTAACTAAATTTTAAATTAATGATTTATATTTTTGCTCTTTAACATAACAATTTACTGATTAATGATTTATGTACACATTACTATTACTGCAATCGCAGCTACGTATTTCTGAGTAGCAAATTTGCCTAAAACGTCCCTCGAACAGTACATTGACAAGGGGATCGGCTGATAATGACAGCATGAAAATAAACATCGTTGCGATGTGGCCGATTAGCTGATGGCGGAAGGATACGTAGTCAGATGTAAACAGTGG
Organism: Clitarchus hookeri; assembly: GCA_002778355.1. Taxonomy (NCBI): domain Eukaryota; kingdom Metazoa; phylum Arthropoda; class Insecta; order Phasmatodea; family Phasmatidae; genus Clitarchus; species Clitarchus hookeri. Next base: position 82,376 of record NQII01005751.1, on the reverse strand, counting down.
CGCTACTTTCGCAGACCTGGCAGAATCTGGCCAACTTACATGGTACAGAGTATATTATTGCCTCAAATACAACCTTCTAAATGGTTCTTAGTGTTCTGTAGTTGAGACCCCAATTCGTGTTCCCAATTTTTTTTTATTTCTGGAACACCACCACAGCTTCCTGTGAAACATACTCAATATGTTTGAGGAAGCTCATCTTATCATCCATGATGACTATCAGGTACTGTTTTCATGTACATTCTCTACCAGGCGCTCTTCTAGGATTTTTCTTGAATCTCCAGAGATCAGCACCAAAGCATCATCTGCGTATCCAAAGACTGTGCACCCAGGTGGGAGATCCAGCTCCAGAAAACCATCAAAGAGTATGTTCCATAAGACCGGCCCTAGGAACAATCCCTGGGGACATCCCTTCGCCAGTCTCTTCTTTACCTGAACTGTCTTAGCTGAGTACATACTCCATCTCTCACTAAAGAAATCCTGAACCATTCTATAGATGTTCGCTGGACATTTTTATTTTTGAGCTGATGCATTACCTTCGGCCGCCAGGCATTGTAGAATGATCCTGAAACGTCCAGGAACACTCCCATAACATACTTTGCCGTACTTTCTCTAATTGCTTTCATAACATCGTACAGAGCAAAGTCTGTTCACATTCGTTTCCTGAAGCCATACTGCTTCTCGCTCTTGGTGCTTTCAGCTTCAAGTGCCATTATTAACCTTCTGTTTGTTAACTTCTCAAAGACTTTGCCCAGCACCGAAAGCAATGTCAGCAGCCGATATTATCTAGGGTTCGCAGGATCCTTGTTATCACCTTCGTATAGTATCCTTAAACATTCCTGTTTCCAAGGTGCAGGAAACACACTGGTCCGAAGGCAGTCATTATATATTTCTAGCAGAATGTCCTTAATCCTGGACTAGCATCTGCCATTTCTGCTATTAGTCCATCTTTTCCAGGTGCTTTCCCATTCTTCATCTGATAGAACACTGCTGTCAGCTCTTCCAAACCGAATCCCAGATCGTTCTCAAGTATCTGGAACTGTTACCATGGACCGCCTCTTCTCGGCATGCTCCTCCCCTTCTTCATCCTGGGAGTCATCAGGCAGAAGTGTGTGGAGCAGCACCTCCATAGATCTGTGTAGATCTGTTATTGTCTCGCCATTCTCTTTTATATATGGCGGGGGAGTAACCCTTTTCATTTTATTTGCAGCCAACTTGTACACTAATCCAAATGGATCTTCGTTTCCGTCCTGTGTGACAAATTCTTCCCATGACTTGACCTTCTTCCTCCGAGCCCTATTAAAGTATACTTGCTTCATTTGCTAGTAATTCCGAGAGAATTGCACTCGTTCTTGTACCCGCAATCTATTTCGTTTCCTTCTTTTCCACCATAAGTCTTTCCTTTCCAACTCTAATTCACTGTCCTACCATGACAGGTTTGGCAACCCATGCGTAGTTTTCTGGAGGTTTTCTTCACAAGTGTCCTGGATAACCTTTGTGATTGCTGCTGCTCTTATTTCAACATCTTCTTTTTGCAGCTCAGGANTTCTTCACAAGTGTCCTGGATAACCTTTGTGATTGCTGCTGCTCTTATTTCAACATCTTCTTTTTGCAGCTCAGGATAGCCTTGTAGCATACCCAACGGATCCCGATCGAAAGTCGGATAGTCTGCTGATTTGTGAATATATCTGACCTCGTTCTCCATATGCCGAAATCTTTCTCTCCTTCCACCATATATTTTATATACGATCAGTCTATGATCACTGCAACTTTCATCCTGTACCTTCCAATGTTCTACATAGCCTTAGTGTTCAGTACTGTTATATCTAGATATCACTCCGTGTCATGTGCCTGCGAGACATGTGGGTAATTCCCCTTCTGCACCTTCAGCGCAGGCGCAGAGCGATGTGCTGGCGACCTCGGCCGNTTCTTCACAAGTGTCCTGGATAACCTTTGTGATTGCTGCTGCTCTTATTTCAACATCTTCTTTTTGCAGCTCAGGACAGCCTTGTAGCATACCCAACGGATCCCGATCGAAAGTCGGATAGTCTGCTGATTTGTGAATATATCTGACCTCGTTCTCCATATGCCGAAATCTTTCTCTCCTTCCACCATATATTTTATATACGATCAGTCTATGATCACTGCAACTTTCATCCTGCACCTTCCAATGTTCTACATAGCCTCAGTGTTCAGTACTGTTATATCTAGATATCACTCCCTGTCATGTGTCTGCGAGACATGTGGGTAATTCCCCTTCTGCACCTTCAGCGCAGGCGCAGAGCGATGTGCTGGCGACCTCGGCCGGGGCGGCCCAAGGTCGACCCACTGCACTCCACAACACCTCGCTGGAATGCCGTACCCGGTCGGGCCGAGGTGAAGGTCGTTGCCGGCGCCCGCCGCCAGAGGCGCTGCTGCCGGCCCGCCACACAGAGTAGCTAAGGAATAACATGAGATGCCATGCTTCGCCATAGTGTGACACCCAAAACATTGAAAATGTTGAGGCATGTTTTTATATTTAATGCATGTAAAATGCGAAAGTTTTTAAACGAATAACAACTAACGAAGCTAAACTTTCAGGCTAAATATCAACATGCTCTGATACAATAGTTTCATTTTAATTTTGACAGGTTAGGTTTCCATTGTTTCGGGTTTTACAACATGGCAGAAAGGATTTATCTATCATTTTATCATGGGAATCCACAGACAAGGCTACCTCTTCGTATAGTTCATTCACGGTTACTTCCAAATTTTCTGAAGCCTGCTAAAGTTCTACTTCCAGGGTATTCCCCCACCCCATGCCGATAAAGCTTAGAAAATTACACCACAGGGCCAACACACCGTATTCGTGCGCACTCAGCGTAATAATATTTAGTGTAAGAACTATTTCTTACTAGGCATTACCAACACATATTTTCTCTCTATCTTTAGATATAATAGTTATAAATGAAATATTGTAATTTATACATAAAATGTAAGTAAAGGTTTATTTTAACCAAAAGTGAGGTACCTTTAGTTAACACATAAGTATAAAACGCTTGTGATGCATTACATATTTAGGAAGCAAACAAACATGTCATACATGGACAGTGGCACTGGAACAGTTTCTGACTTGGGTGAAGGGGAGGGGGGGTTATGTTGAGACCTGAGTCAAAGAAACTAAAGACCATTGTGGTTGACAAGTGGCAGGGAAAGGAAAAGGGTACTCGGGGAATGTCATTCTGTAAACACTTTTAATTCACATGACCAAAATGTCGTTCAGTTTTTCTCATCTAAGTATTGCCAAGAATAACATAAATGTAGCCTTTTTCTGCAGAAAAAGTTTCACAACAGATCTTTGAAATTAAATTTTTGTGACGATATTTAGCACAATTCATCGAGTGTAATAAGTATATTTTCCAAGGCATTAAAATAAAATGTACACAATTTTTTTTATTAACTCAATTAAACAAACATGCAATTACAGACTGGCTGTAATAAATTCATAATATGCNTGTACACAATTTTTTTTATTAACTCAATTAAACAAACATGCAATTACAGACTGGCTGTAATAAATTCATAATATGCATAATATTATACATGCATAATAATGCATAACATTGTATTATTAGGTCTTACTTTGATGTGTGACGCCTTTTGGAATAGAAGCCTCGCTGACCCCCTTTGCGAACGCCTCCCAGTTGACACGTGTCACGAGGCACGTGGCCANCCCCCAACCTTCAGGAACCAGGGCACGTGTTTTGAAAGGCATTGTTCTGCTTTCTACCACATCACCCCCTCCCCCCAACAAGGCGACAAATGCCAACACTTAAGGGAGGAGGCTGGCGAGCATATAAGCCCCTTTACGAGAGAAAAGGGTGAGTGCTTGATTACCGCGCAGAGAGGTTAGATCAGGAGACCATCGAGCAGTCAGTTGAATATCGCTGCGCAGAGAGAGGTCAACCGTGCCGAGGGGGCTGGGGGCACATCGGACCCTCGGCCACGTCAGTACGACAGTAGAGCAGTCCAGGAGAGACGACTACATACGCGGGCCTTTTTCCAAAGGCCGCCCAGATCGCCGGAACGGAGCTCACCCACCGCAGACAGCATACCAGCACCCACAGCAGAGTTAAGTGTACATTCGCCGTCCAGAGAAGCCCCCCTCCACTACGAAGTCACCCCAGTTAATACGAGTAGCCATATTAGAGTACCACACCTCGGAAGTGTTGCNCCCTCCACTACGAAGTCACCCCAGTTAATACGAGTAGCCATATTAGAGTACCACACCTCGGAAGTGTTGCTGTATGTTGTTTTTTTGTTCAAACTCGAGACAATATAGCCTTCCTTCAAAATGAAACTTCAAAAGACTACATTATTGAAATACCCTCAACCTTCAAGGCACCATATAGTCTGTGACTGGAGGCATTAACTCCGACCCTATAAGCCACCCTGTCTTTCACAGTGGCATAGCGTCAACTTATAAAAAATTATCATCCTATTTATTTGCTAGCATGCAAAGTTTACTAGATAATTAGACTCTGGGTACCTTAGTTGCTTTATTAATTTGTGGATACTACAGAATCCTTGGAGATTTTTTAGAGAAGTTGTTAAAAATCACATGAATTATAACCTTATATCTAGCAACAGTTGATAATTTACTTTTAATTTAGCTGGTTAGAAAATATTTTTATTCATTGTCTTTTTTGTGAATACTTGNGCAACAGTTGATAATTTACTTTTAATTTAGCTGGTTAGAAAATATTTTTATTCATTGTCTTTTTTGTGAATACTTGTCTTTTTTGTGAATACTTGCTGATTCTACATTGTGAAGATTTACGAATGTAAGTGAAAATTTATATCTCCATNCTTGTCTTTTTTGTGAATACTTGCTGATTCTACATTGTGAAGATTTACGAATGTAAGTGAAAATTTATATCTCCATGTTGCCGTGAATAAGTACAAAATAATAGTATGAATGTCTTAGATGCGATTGTTACGGACTTTTTCTCCAAGTTTCGTGACAAGAGGAGGGACGTGCGAATAAATGTTAGAACTAGTCACGATTAATGGATATCTATTCATATTTTGTATCTTTATAGTGCACTCACGAATATATTAACAGTTTTTAATAAGTTCCCATACTTTTTCACATATAAATTTTGTAGTGAAAGGCCTTCTTTGNCACGAATATATTAACAGTTTTTAATAAGTTCCCATACTTTTTCACATATAAATTTTGTAGTGAAAGGCCTTCTTTGGGCACAAGTTAGGCTCTTGACTGTAAAAATAACCGCATTTATATTTTTAAAAAAATGACACTTGGCATTCTGACACCGTGAGGTGAACATCGATGTGGAAGCACTCTCTCGTCATACCACGAAGATGAACTGCGAATACGAAGACCTGCCTTAGACCGCAACGANAAGCACTCTCTCGTCATACCACGAAGATGAACTGCGAATACGAAGACCTGCCTTAGACCGCAACGATCATGGAGCCGCGACCTGCATCATCGCTATCTGGTTGTCGCCAGTGCCGATTCTGCGATCGAGTTTTCACCTATGGTCAAAACTCCCGTCGGCATGAGAGAACGGCCTGTACGAAGAGTCATTTTCGCACGATGAAGCATTACGGCACTGGTCCCATGCAGTTTGTGCAAGGCGATACATTGAAAGGACATACCGAGATCTGCAAGGATTTGTCTACTGGGAGTCAGCAGGTGTTGCCGGCAATATCTCCTGCTGCATCGATGGGTACCGACTCGACAGGTGATTATGATGAGACAGTTAATGCTAAAAACGGAATGAGTGCAGTAGAGTCGGTTTGTGCGTAATTTACACTTGCAAGACTTTCGCGTGAAGCCGACGAACTTCAAAATAAACGGTCGTTAGCTCTAAATACTGATGAGTATATAACTTCTGCTACAAAGAGAAGCAAATTTAATATAGAATAAAAAACAGGAGGTGAAGATGACCATGAAGAGAGCATTGATGAAAATGAACATGAAGACAGTGATAGTGCTGAAGACGATAATGGCGATTTTCTCGATGCACTGACACACCCCTCCAACACATTTGCTGCAAAGAGCGACATTAATAAGGCAGAAGACGCCGAGAATACTGGCTACCTATTTCCCGAGGACCCGAATGAACTTGTTGATAGACTCAGATATTTGACTGACCTTCAATAATGCGGGTATCTCACGCACATTAACGAGATATCTTCAATAATGAGTCAACTGAAGGATCGGGGATATATCGCATAATGTGATGAACTGCTTTCTTCTGAAATTGTAATTACAAAATAATAATAAATTTTTATTATAAAATAACGTTTTTTTCTTCATGTTTATGTGTCGCATCCTTGTTTTCCCTCGCAACTTTAAAGTGGTGCTATGAGCACTCGACTATTAACGGAAATATCTGCATATATAAAGATAATAAATACTTAAGTATACAAATGCATGGATAGTTTGCTGCATACAAATAATTAATTCTGTTGACCTGTGGTGATTGATCGAAGGATTGTCATGTGTTGCTGTGAATTATGGAGGAGGATTGCGAAGGATTGTTTTATATTGCCGTGGATTGCGAAGGGTTGTCGTAGATTTCTGTGGATTGCGGAGGAGGATTGGTGTGGATTGGTGTGTAGAAAGGTGTGGATTGGTTTTTGAATTGACATGTGTATTGGTGTGGGTGAGTGCGGATTGTTGTGTGGATTGGTAAGTGGATTGATCTGTGGTTTTGTGTAGGTTGGTGTGTGGATTGGTGCGTGGATTAGTGTGGATTGGTGTAGATTGCTAACTGGCGGTGCTGATTGTGGTGCTTATTGTGGAACTGATTGATGGAAAGATTGCGAGATTAATCGAAAGATTGAAAAAACCAGTTTTTAATTTATTAATTTAAATTTTTTTTTAAATAACAATTTTAAAATTTTTTTTTGGGTTGAAGGTTATCCAACGTAATGGTCACAGAGTAAAGGTTACAGATGTGAGGTCAAAGTGAAGGTGACATGGATTCAATATGGCGGTTGGGTGATGCCATATCATGGTGGCTGGTCGGTTCCAGTTCCCCGTCCCCTCTAAACCAAAACATTAGAAATTTGTCTTTTTTATAAACTTTTCAAATAAATTTTTTAGTAATGTTTAGCAGGTTTTATAATTTTTGAGGGGAATTTTAAAACAATTTTACTAATTTTTTGGGTTCTAAGTCATCCAAGGACAAGGTCTTTAGTCAAGGTCACCTGGATCCAAGGTGACAGTTGGGTTACATAAGTATAATTTTTACCACGGTTTTGAAATGTTTTCGATTTTTTTGGATTTTTTTTNAAGGTGACAGTTGGGTTACATAAGTATAATTTTTACCACGGTTTTGAAATGTTTTCGATTTTTTTGGATTTTTTTTTTGGTTTAAGGTCATTGAAGGTCACGAGCGCAGGGTCAAGGTCAAGGCCAGGGGTTAAAGTCAAGCTTANATTTTTTTTGGTTTAAGGTCATTGAAGGTCACGAGCGCAGGGTCAAGGTCAAGGCCAGGGGTTAAAGTCAAGCTTACCTTGATCCAAGATGGCGGTCGTAGTCAGTAACATAATATGCTCGCGGCTTTTATGAATTTATTCTTTATTCGATTTTCACAGTTTTTCTCGAGTTTTCAAGGTCATTGGGGACAAGGTCGCTGGTATTCAACATGATTTTCGGAGTCATTGATGTAATGTTTTCCTCGTTTTTAAATTTTTTTTTCGACTTTATTAAAATTCGTTGAGATATTTGGGAATTTTTTTGTTTCAAGGTCACCCAAGGTCAAAGTCTAAGGTTAAGGTCAAGGTCATCGGCATTAAACATGACTGAGGAGATGGACACTGGCTGACCTGCCGAGGGCTGGTCGTGCGGGGAGCTTAGTCAATACACCTGTCATCGAACCCCAGCCCTCCTATATGTACATCTTTAAATAATTTTTAATATTTTTTTGTTAATTTTTGGGGATTTTATAAATGGTTTTTTTTAAGTGTTTTGTTTTAAGGTCATCCAATGTCACGGGCACGGGGTCAAGGTCAAAGGTAATTTGGATCGAATGTGGTGTTCGGGTGACGTCACAAAATGGCGGCCGGACGGCGCCTGGCTCCTACNGTCAAAGGTAATTTGGATCGAATGTGGTGTTCGGGTGACGTCACAAAATGGCGGCCGGACGGCGCCTGGCTCCTACTGCAGAATCCGTTATGCCAGACTCCCCATTTATATTATACTATCGGCATAACCTCAATAACTTGATGTCTCTGGGGGATGTAGACGCGTGTTTTTGGTACATGTAATAAATTGTATGTAATAAACTTTCATCTGCAGAGAAAATTAAAAAAATTTTTTAATGAATGAAATAAGGGTACTAAATATTTCAAACCTAACGGTAAACATTATGTATTCCATGCATACATTGTTACACNTATGAATGAAATAAGGGTACTAAATATTTCAAACCTAACGGTAAACATTATGTATTCCATGCATACATTGTTACACCTCTGAGAAACATAATATTAATAAACTGCGGCTATGTACAGCTCCCTAAATTTTTATGGATTAAAAAATAAGTAGTTTTGTCCTAACTTCTATTGCACTTTCGTCCTAATTCCCGGGAGAAAGTTATATATTATATGCGATACCTGAATTTAAGACGTGAGCAGACGATATAGCGAAAAAATATAAATAAACCCATGAAAAGCAATGATATACATAGTAGTTAACACAACAACGTCTATTGCGGTTAACCAGCGAGAACACGTGGTGCAGAGTCACGTATCACGTATTATGCAAAAGCTAGACATTGACAAGTCTTTCCATAACGTGGACGTTACGTGAAATTATCGTAATATGTTTCCTTGGATCACATTAGTCAAGGTGTAGCCTGCTTACGTGAACGTGTTGCTCGTTACGTATTACGTGAAACGTGAAGTCATCGTAATCCCGGCCTTTATCCTTGCACTACCCAGGAAGGGCATTGGCGCAGGGGTGAAAAGAATGCATGTTTGGCTTTGGCTGGCCACGAAAAAAAAAAAAACCTGCCGTGTTGCTTATAAGCGCGAACTGTTCTCGGGATGAGCATACCTTGCAGGAGTGTCATCGGCGCGAATAGCCAGACCAACATGGCGGACATGGAGAAGGGAGCGTGCGAAGGAAAACTTGTTGGTTGCCGCTGGGAGGCAATGACTAGTATCCATGACGTCACCCCCCGCTCGCAACGGTGCCGGTTCAAAAGCAGATGGGGCCGCGGTGGTGTAGTGGTCAGACTACTCGCCCCCCACCTAGGCGAACCGGGTTCGATTCCCGGTGGGGTCGCTCCCGGATTCTCGCACGTGGGAATCGTGCCGGGCAATGCCGCTGGTCGGCGGGTTTTCTCGGGGGTGTCCCATTTCCCCCTGCCCCTGCATTTCGGCGCTGCTTCATAGTCAACCTCACTTTACCCTCGTCGGTTCTCAAGACCTCGATGTTAAGAGCCGGCTAAATCCCTCCACACGTATCTCCAATAATTTATACGAAAATCAGTTGTTACAGTAACTATAAAACAACTTCCCCAAAGCAGTTAACGTTAGAGGGAGCTCCTGTCCAAGTTACAGACGCTGTTTTTGAGGGGTAGAACTATAAAGAAGCAACATGTAGTGTGCAGTTCAGTGGCAGTGGTTCTGCACAGTGGCGCCAAGTGCACGTAGCGGCAGTGCAGGTAAACTACTCGACAACGTGGTTGGGACAGCGAGCGACACGAAGCAGCGTCATGTCTGTTGAACCATCTTGCGCAGTAGCGGAGCAAGGGTTATCTCAAGTTTGGGGTGGTTGGGGAGGGGGGGTGATGGTTCCACTACTTCAAGAAATTTTTACTGACAGATTAACGTGTACGCCAATTTTACAGAAGCAGTAATATTATTGACATTAATAGGTGCCACTACTAAAATACTTTTTCTCGATAAAATATTTACTTTAAAACATGACCACAAAATTATTTCACTAATCGATCCCAACTTTTGGCTGAAAACTTTTGTTTCTTGGTGGGGAGGGGTTATTACCTTCTGTAACTCCTCATAATCCTTTGTCACGCCACTGCATCATGGTAGAGTCATTAATGGCTTAATAAAGGCTCGTCACGGTAAACTGAGAACTTTTGAAAGCTCTGCTTAAGATATAATTGTATGCACATTTTATATTCTCCCGTCATATGNCACGGTAAACTGAGAACTTTTGAAAGCTCTGCTTAAGATATAATTGTATGCACATTTTATATTCTCCCGTCATATGTAAAAATAACATTGCTATGGGTCGAATCACTTTATTCATGCGTCGGTCAAGTGCAACTGTAAAATTATTAGAAAAGAGACTATTTTACATGTTTTCTAATTCTTAGATTCATTGGAAAACAAAAACAGAAAGCAAAATAAATAATTTAGATTGCACGAAAGTTTACCTACCCCTGTTAATTCAACGTTAATGTTAACACAAGTATAAAATGCTCGTGATACGGGACATATATAGGAAACAACCAATCACGTCGTGCATGGGTGCTTTTGCAAAGGTTCGATTAAAAAAGTGTGAAGAAACCGCGAATAGACTTTAATAGCTATTTTTACAGCCACTCACATACGGCACGTTTTCTTGAATGTGGATAATTAAGCTGAGATTCGTAAGGAATGCGCGTTGCCAGATAAGTACGCGGAAACTGTTTCTGGCCTCCAGTTTACAAAAAACTGAAAATGAAAAAAAAGATGTGAACGTTTCTTAATGAATGCTCTGTCTATGCTCGAGGACACAACACTCAGGAATTCGCAGTTCTGGTTGTTTAGCCTAGCGGCTATCTAAAAGTTGCGGATACTGCTGCACATTCCTTCGACATGCCAGTGTTGCCACACACGCAAACTCAAACACGACGTGTCATTCATAGAATCACAAAACCTCGTAACGGACTAATAACGCAGAAAATTATTAGTTTACTAGATTTATCATGGTTTACAGTTGCTTTGTAAACAAAAATACATAATACTGAATTACTGTAAGCAATAGCAGTCTGATTTTATTTATTCTCCTGTTCTCACGCGAAGCCGGGTTTCGAACTAAGGCACATTCGAATGAGGTTCCGTTTTATAATTCCAGGAAAACCATATATATGTTTATGGTTTTTTTCAGAGCACGCAGGGCTTTTACCTAATCGGAGAAATATATAAGCCTAAATATAGTATATAATAAAACTATTTAAAACGATGAGTTCTTTCTGTTGGAAAGAAAACCATTTTATGTAATGATACTGTCGTGATTACTACTCGGAGACCGCAATGGTACTAGTAACAGACACACTTAAATCTAAAGTATAGAAAATTACGTCAAAGTGACAATGCGCCACATTCGTGCGCACTCACTTTAATAGTATTTTTCATGAGAACTATTTCTTACTAGGCACTACCAACACCCCTATTTTCTCTGAATTTTTATTGATATTAATTATAAGTAACCAAAAGTATGAAACTTTTATGTTAACAGAAGTATAAAACGCGTGTGATACACGTCATACGTCACGTGATTTTTCGAAGTGAGTGAAATGAGTGAAGAAATTTGGGTGGCTCTTAACAACTAGGTCTTGAGAACCGATGAGTGTGATTGAAGGGAGTATGGNCTCCGATCAGTAGTATCGGCCGGTACGATTCCCACATGCTAAAATCACGGAGTGACCCGGCCGGGGATTGAGCCCGGTTCGCCTTGGTGGGAGACGAGCGGGCTTACCGCTCAGCCACCGCGGCCCCCGATTTTTAAAATTTTTGTTTCAAAATGTTCACTTGATAGGAGCACATTTCTTCGTGTTTACCATTGGCCAAAGAGTCGCTGAGGTTGTGTTCAGACAACTGTGGTCCAAACATGAAAGGAACACAAAGTATACAGTCTACTTGCCACCGAAAGAATTTGCGAATTTCAAGGACCTGTAAGTATTGGTTAACGGGATAAATCTCCAAATCAGAGAGTTTCGTTGGTGTTCCTAAATGCATCTATGATGAGAATCATTTATATTTTTAACTAAGAAATCCATTGCGATTATACAAAATTCCCGTATACTCTAGAAATTATTAAACGATGTAGTTTCAGCACCGACATTAAGCCTGCACTCAGGAATTCTTAGTGAGGATGGAATCCGCTTTTTACATACCAAGCTTGCAACAATACAATACAGAAAATTCCCTTGGCACTTACTTCACACGTTACAATGGAGTTGATTTACATGTTATCTAACACTTTTGAAAGCTCTGATGAAAGTTTTCTTTCCTCTAATTGCGTGTTCTTTTGGCGCGTGTAAAAATTCGCATTGCCTTGCCATGGGCTTAAATTTCTTTTACCAGTGCAGTGCCAACATTGATATGGCGATGTCAGTGTTCGCGTTAATATACGTGCAGTTATGAACCGATAATTTATTTCGAAGGTTGGTTTCAAAAAGTAATTCTGAATTGCCATTACACTGTAGGGCAAAATGCTAGATGTAGNTAATTTATTTCGAAGGTTGGTTTCAAAAAGTAATTCTGAATTGCCATTACACTGTAGGGCAAAATGCTAGATGTAGCTACCAACTTTGTAACAAAAAAAATAATTTGCGATTAAGACTTGCAAATAAGGGAATATTTGCCACCGGTTAAAGGGTGGTATTTTTTTATATATATATAATTTGTTGTGATTTTTAAAACATTTCCTGCTCGTCAGGTTAAGCCGTGGGTCAACCCGTGAACGTATTTCATCAGAACGTTTGGAAAAGACAGGTTCTGCGTTCGCCAAGCGGATTGTTGAACCACTGAGTGAGTCACGTTGGTCGTCTCACGTATCTGTTAGAACAAAACAACCTCAACTACGCCGAGTGCGAAGTTCGGCGATGTGACGAGAACTCTTCCCTCGCGTTGCTTGTTTGTTTTGCGATGATTCAGAATGCAAGTCGGCATGTTTTGTAGTACGAGCTAGCGTCACTGCCGCTTCCATCGCGACCACAAATCGCAAGGCCTCCGCAGAGCAATAACCTCGCGTTCCGTTCGTTGAACTTACTGAACAGAACATGTCCAGGAAGACTATCCTGTAAACGTTTTTATCCTTATGGAAAATCGTCATCTCCGAAATCAGTTTTGCGAGGTTTTCCATACTTTTCATACCTGACGCTTGAACTGCGTTGCAGAGTGTTTGAAATAATCGTCTTCCCGCGAAACTATTAAACGTGCGTCCAACGTGCTGTTCTACGATAAGAACACACACTTCAGACGAGGGCTGTCGAGTACTTTCAAAGCGTCACGCTCATTGGAAACACCTCTTTCAGAGCACTCCGAAATTACCAAAAAGTTGCTTTTTCAAAGCGCCGTAGTTCAAAATATACGCATCAGATACATACAAGACAACCCCAAGGGCCCTGCACTGAACCTTCCTACAGACTTTCCGCCAATAAAATAGTCGTCACCGCTGACAGTCCCATACGTACACGCAGTGTAACGAGAACACTGCACGCCAGTTCAGAGCCTTGCGCTTAGTGGCGATGGCGCACTTGATGCGCGTGGCAGAGTCGCCCTTACCGCTCTNGCACGCCAGTTCAGAGCCTTGCGCTTAGTGGCGATGGCGCACTTGATGCGCGTGGCAGAGTCGCCCTTACCGCTCTTGCGCTCCTCGGCCTCAAACGTGGAAAAAAAGTTTCCGGTAAGCGGGAGCCTTAAAAATTAACTTTCACGCAAACTTCAGGTCCGCTTATGTGAGACCTGAAAAGCAAGATAATGTACGGAAAATATAGACAAAACTCACTTGGGACAACCTATTGCTAGGGCCAGTGATTTTTCGCCCAAAAATTGGAGCACACAGTAGACTTCAATACTATGTATACACCTCAGCTGTTGTTATAACTCTATTGGCTGCTGGTGTCGTTTCAACATTTGACTGAGCCACTCAGACTTCTGTAACTCCAACACTGAACCTAAGTGAATCGTTAGCAAACGTTTAACACGAAACAGAGCATTATTCAGCCAATCAAAAAAGTTGGACAACCCTACAGTGCTTTGAACTATATATTGCCTCGAAATCTTTTCGCGAAATATCAGTGCCCCTACCCATTGCTCAGCAGTAAATTTTTTAAGCAATTGGATACAGGATAAAAGATTTTTTTTAAATTAATTCTACTGAATGTAGTAAGGTAGGTGATGCACATTTATAGGTGATATTTGTTACATTCGCAGCAGCGTGTGGTGAACTGTTGCAATGTAAGCTGTGTTTTTATCTGTGCTGTACCTAATCGTTTGCTAGTTTACACATCGGCCTCTTAAACGTAGTAGTGCATTTGACGTCACAGCACTNCTGTGCTGTACCTAATCGTTTGCTAGTTTACACATCGGCCTCTTAAACGTAGTAGTGCATTTGACGTCACAGCACTTGTGTAATGGGCGCCTCGTCGCTCTCTCGTGAGTGGCCGCAGTACATTAAGTTTCTTCCGGCTCCACTCTGGTTGCTGGTTCCTGCTGCGTGCACCGAGAATGTACAGCAGTGAGCAAGCAACAGCTTACCTTGCAATACTTCACCACACGCTACTGTTGGGTTGAAGGGTCATAATTAGGTAATTACGTAATATAAGGCGAAAACTTGTACAGTTTCTGTATATTGTTTTTCATACAGCCATAGTCGGTGTTTTTTNTAATTACGTAATATAAGGCGAAAACTTGTACAGTTTCTGTATATTGTTTTTCATACAGCCATAGTCGGTGTTTTTTTAACGCACTACTGAAAGTGCTCCGAATTCATTTTATTAAATAAGTCATGTAATCGCCGGTTAATTAGCAAGNTTTTTTAACGCACTACTGAAAGTGCTCCGAATTCATTTTATTAAATAAGTCATGTAATCGCCGGTTAATTAGCAAGCAGAAGTGGATGCTTGAATGTCATGTCGCGCGCACAATAAACATATTCGTTCCGATTTATAGACATTAAATTTGATTATGTTAATTTTCCAAGCTACTGCATTACAAGTATCGTCGATTTTTACTATACCGGTACATTTGAAGTTAATTACCGCCATTGTTGGTGAGAATAAACGAAATTGGCACAATGAATTACATCACCACGTGTGTTTTGTTTACAATTAAACGCAGTAAGAAGATGGCGGAATGTTTGTAGCCAATCAGTGTTCGAGTTCGTTCACATCAAAGGCGACGACGTCAGTTCACTTCAGATAGACGTATTTATTCTGTGGCATTATAGTTAAGAAAAATTTAATGTTGCATATCTTTATACGTACTACTATAAATATCATGCGCCAGAATTGTGATTAGGAGCATTACAAATGACATAATAGAGCCGGAAATTTTCTTTCGTATGTCGGCCAGCAGGATTCCGTTTCCAACTGGGACATTCTAATAGTTATTTGAATTTTTGCTCGTGTTATTTGGCCGACATTTTGCATTTATGATTTCTCCCTCTATTTTTGTATGTAAACTGCCGTGATGGCTGGAGAATAATTTTTAGTTTTTGCAGTTCTCACTTCTACAAACTACGTGCTAAAAAAAATGTATACGAGAAACGATAAACAATAATTTACAATAATTTCAGTATAATGTATTGTTTAGTTTCGTAGGCTGAAATGTACGGCTGTGAACGTGAATTTCTACGTGAGTAGTAAACAAGAGATTATTCTGATTGGCTACGCATAGGTTCTTACACGAGAAAGTTAAACGATTGTCATCTTGCTATACAATTATGCACTGGCAATGGTTATAGATATTGTTACGGATGATTGTAGCAAGTAACACTGTACGGAGGGTATTCAACTCTTATTGTTATTTGTTTCGTTATGGTTATTTCGATTGTAGCATGGCCTTAATTGCAGCGTCCGCGAACGTTTCCTACATGCAAGAACCAAGGATTGACTCGAACAAGTATACATCCCGGTTCGCCGCGGTGAGAGGCGACTGTGAGCGGTCTGACCACTGCACCACCGCAGTTGCCTTAAAATAATCTAAAAACATTCAAGTTTCNGGTTATAGATATTGTTACGGATGATTGTAGCAAGTAACACTGTACGGAGGGTATTCAACTCTTATTGTTATTTGTTTGGTTATGGTTATTTCGATTGTAGCATGGCCTTAATTGCAGCGTCCGCGAACGTTTCCTACATGCAAGAACCAAGGATTGACTCGAACAAGTATACATCCCGGTTCGCCGCGGTGAGAGGCGACTGTGAGTGGTCTGACCACTGCACCACCGCAGTTGCCTTAAAATAATCTAAAAACATTCAAGTTTTGCAAGGAAGGGTTAGGTTGATCTTTCACTCTTCACTGCGCAAATGGAAAAGTGCTGGAACAGCAACGCAAATATCGAGTCTTGGGCTATTCGAAGTGAAACGAGGCAACACTCGGCCGCGTGCCGTCAGACGAAATTTACAGTACCAGTAATAACAAGCTTTATTTCCTTCAGAGCTGGTTTTATCACTTCCAGCTATAACTGAGGCTTCCCCAGCGGGTAGCAATGAATTTAGTTTTACGACTTCAAGTTATTGCCTACCCGCCAGTTAACTTATCCTGCGGGACAACCAGTGGAACTGCTTTACCGAAAGGACGCAGATCAAAACAAGAAGACTAACGCATTTTTTTTTTAAAATGATCTATGTTATCTCATTGGACAGGAAAGTTTCACGAATTCGTTTGATGACGAGCTAGATTAAAACACGAGTCCGTGTTAATTCCTTTAAAATCGTATTACGATATACGAGACTACGCTTGTGAAGTGTGCCTGTATTAATTCGCTAGTATTATTACTGTAACAATTCTACCATTTACATAATGTTGTGTTTCGTTCACAATTGTCTTTGGCTGGTCGCCCTACCGGTGACTGCTTGCGTGTTTATATTACATTTGTCTGTTGGCCAGATTCTCCTGGGGAGTGGCGCAGACCGAAGGTCGTTAATTTTGTGATGATGTACATGGAATGCTCATGCAATCAGACTGTGTTATTTGTAGTGTTATTACCGTTAATTTTGTATTGTGTATATATTGTCGTGTATGGTCTGTATTCGTTGTTGGCAAATTGCCCTAGTGTCACTTGTCTGTTTACAATTATGTAGTCAAGTAACAAGTCACCACGCTCTAGAGCTAGGCGAATTCAAGCAATAACAGACCTGCATAAAACATATAACTAACTCCGCGCAACTTATATTAGTGTTCACTGGTTATTCGCTGGGGCATCAGGCAATGAACAAATCGCTAGATAACCTATCATTTCGCATTTCAACTCGACGCCAAGGTAGACGGCATACAAGTGTGTGCTAGTTTCAGGTGTGTAATTATTAGGGTCGCCTGTTTTTCGCGAAAAAATTCCACGACCAGCTGTACGCCAAAACAGGTTGGTTCAGAACCAACATCGCAAGCATCTTAGGTGTCTGCCAGCCAATCACGGACGTCCAATGTCAGGTAGCTTCTCACAGCATTTACACGTATGGTTGTGTGGGGCCCAATACCTGCAATAAACTTATATACCTCGCANCGCCAAGGTAGACGGCATACAAGTGTGTGCTAGTTTCAGGTGTGTAATTATTAGGGTCGCCTGTTTTTCGCGAAAAGATTCCACGACCAGTTGTACGCCAAAACAGGTTGGTTCAGAACCAACATCGCAAGCATCTTAGGTGTCTGCCAGCCAATCACGGACGTCCAATGACAGGTAGCTTCTCACAGCATTTACACGTATGGTTGTGTGGGGCCCAATACCTGCAATAAACTTATATACCTCGCANTCAGGTAGCTTCTCACAGCATTTACACGTATGGTTGTGTGGGGCCCAATACCTGCAATAAACTTATATACCTCGCATTAAATTTCCTCTACTTCCCGGTCTTTTAATCTACATTGTATTACACCAATGGCTGTGTGGGACCTCACGCCCACATAACTCACTTGCACTTGTTATTACTTTATTTACTTTCCATGCCTACACTCACCACACCTATGGTTGTGCGGGGCCAATTATACCCGCAGAGCACATGTACACTTGCTTTCCCTGATTCTAATTGGCCCAGTCGAGTATAAAATGTCTTCTCACACAAACATGCAGCCAATAGCCGAAGTAAATGTGTAAACCTGTACGTAAGAAGTTGAAATCTTAGTCTGTGCGTAGATCTTTTCCGCGAATTTTGTCGGTAATTGTATGTCAAAATCACAAGTTCAGTGATTTTGGGACGTGAAAATAATGAAAACTGACTAACTTACTTAGATAACTCAAAATTAAATAAAATAAGTAAAATNTGATTTTGGGACGTGAAAATAATGAAAACTGACTAACTTACTTAGATAACTCAAAATTAAATAAAATAAGTAAAATTACTAGAGACGATGGTTTATCGCGGGGAAAGTTGACTGTTTGCTAGGATTCAACGTACTATGCACATGTTCGACATTTTTCTTGTCTGCTCGGGCATAAGCTTTTTGCAGAGACCGTGACTTTTCGCGTTATAAGCTGGCACCAAGTCCTCTGCAGACTCGAGCAGAGGTCACTTGTTCATCGGCTTCCACCGCAGGCAGAACTCATTCTCCTCTTCTACCTGACCACACGTGATTCAGTCACCAGACCAGAGTGCTGAAAGCTCACTACTGGTGCTGAGTCTCGCAGGGCGTGTCTGACGGTCGGAGGTATCATCAGTACTAGGACTACCTTTCCTTATTGGCTGTCATGCATGCATGAAGCCACTACCCCATTTCACTGAGTCATTGAGGATTCTGATACTATAAGGCAGAACGTTCGTGATTGGTCTGCAAAAAAACTTAGCCTAGTCAAAACCTTGTTCATCCAATCACGAAAGAATAAACTAGTTACAGTGTTATAGAAGATATGTTGGCTCAAAATATTCTCGCGATTTTCCATCATCTCTAACCACGACATAATTAACGAAAAATGTAATACCGCACTACGAAATATTTTCGAGTGTTTTTAAAAATTGTTCAAAACTAGGAAACGTTTGTATAATTTTGATTTGTGGAAGTCTAAGATTTTTTCTACAATTAATTTTGCTAAGCTTACTTAAAATGGATTAAGACACGACCTTCATGTCACCTTTGTTAAATTTTCTGGAAGTTCTTTCCTTTATTTTATATGTACATCCAAAAAACACTGAAACTGTGGTTTTGACATTCCCAATTGAAGAGAGAAAAAACGGCGTGTTCTAAATATGTTATGCAAGAGAGGAGTACTTAACAAGCGATGTATACAAGTTGATATGAAAGTACTTCATACAAATATTAAAAAAAAAAAATAATGTTTTGATGACTAGCGCCCTTAAAGTGTAAACCACCGCACCATGAGACTACTGGTGTAAAATATAAGCTGTTGGCGCTTTTCATTCTTAGCGAAACTATTTAGCGAAACTACCGCTTTCGTCAAGCTAAAAGCAAAACATCTAAATGTCCTTGTGAATAGCTAAATGTTTTATTGGATAGTGCACTTTCTTTCGACGCGTCTTTGTTTCGTTTGAGGGAAAAGTTTGTTAATGGCCCTCTTTTTTCCACGAAACGGCGATTTTCACCAGCACCTTTATAGGCGGTGTTATGAGTTCGTTATGTTCAGTCAAGTATTTTACGGCCGAGCGTTTTTTTTTTTTCCCCCTGTTGCCCGATACGCTTTTAAATAACATGTTTTTCGTCGCGTTGGTCGTGCTATTACAACCGCCTGGGTATAAGCAGGTTCTTGAAGAGTCAGAGGCGGTAAGGAAAATAACTGAATTTAATTTTCTAGTTTATTTATATAACACAAAAGTTATTACACAGCTACGTCGTCGACAGTTTGTTGTCACGTACTACATTACAGTCCTGAGTGCAATAGAAACAAATGATATGCATAGTAAAAATGTTCTAATTTTCCTGTTACATTAATGAACTAAAAAATTTTCGTTATAGTATATTCACGATAACTTCCCACTTTTGTGAAGCCCTGGGAAGCTTCTGAATTCAAGTTATTACTCCGCCTTATGCAAACAAAGCTCAACTGAGTCTAGAAAATTACACCAAAGGGACAGCGCGCCGTTTTCGTGCGCACTCAGTGTAATAATACTTTTCATAAGAACTATCACTTGCTAAACATCATCAACACACCTATTTTCTCCCTGTTTCTAGTTAATATTAATTATAAATTATATGTCATTATTTATAAAAAATATGTAATTAAGTAAAATTTAATATTTAAAAAATAAGGTATTTTATGTGTAAACATAACCATGCACGTAAAACTTGGGGTGATTTTTCAAAATTTTGATTCAAAAAGTGTATAGAAACTGCGAATAGACTATATCTGTGTTAACAAAACGTACAGGCATCGCTTACCTGTCACTTGAATTGCGTTGCAGGTGGTTTTTATGAAAACAATTAACGTGTTCTTATCATAACAACGTACGAAAAAAAAACACTTCANTGCAGGTGGTTTTTATGAAAACAATTAACGTGTTCTTATCATAACGACGTACGAGGGACGAATAACACTATAAAGATATATCAGACACATTATAAATACTATTCTCAAGCCCTATACTCAAGCAGCACGACGGGAACATTGCACGCCAGTTCATAGCCCTGCGGATAGGAGCGTTGGGGGCACTAGCCGCGCGTGTCAGTGTCGCCCTTATCGCTATCGCGCTTCTCGGCCTCAAACGTGGAAAACATCATCAGGTCAATATTCCACATAAACCCAAGTGTATAGCTTATTTGCAGTTTCTTCACACTTCGGGAATCAAACCTTTGAAAAGATACCCCAAGTTTCACGAGCATGGTTGTGCCCTAAATATGTCGTGTATCGCAAGCGTTTTATACTTGTGTTTACACAAACAATACCTTATTTTATTTTATTAAATTTAACTTTTAATTATATTTTATTTATAAATTATAACATTTTATTTATAATTAATATTAATTAGGAACAGGGAGAAAGTAGGTGTGTTGGTAATGTCTAGCAAGAGATCGTTCTTATGCAAAGTATTATTGCACTGAGTGCGCACGAATGCGGTGCGTTGTTCCTTTGGTGTAATTTTCTAGACTTGGTTTTTTTNAAAGTATTATTGCACTGAGTGCGCACGAATGCGGTGCGTTGTTCCTTTGGTGTAATTTTCTAGACTTGGTTTTTTTTCATGAGGCGGAGGAATATCCTGGAAGTATAACTTGAGCAGGGATTCAGAAAAGAAGGCAGTAACCGTGAATGGAGTATGGCAGTTGTACCAGTCTCTGGAGAAACTCCTCCTACCTCGNCTTCAGAAAAGAAGGCAGTAACCGTGAATGGAGTATGGCAGTTGTACCAGTCTCTGGAGAAACTCCTCCTACCTCGTCTCCGTCGCCTAGGGTTGACCACAGACGCTGCAGCAGTCGTCTGGCAGCACCCCGATCACACCCCGCAGTCGCCTCGAGCACGCTGCCAACAACCGCAGTCAGTCGTCGAATCAGCAAGAACACCAGCTGAACTCCGCCGACCACAACATGCCTACAGATATGTTTTCGGAGATTTTTTGCCTAACTTGCCCTAATCTTATGCGTCTCAGAACAGAGCTCGTAAAAGGCTTAAATTATGTATTAAGGGATGGAATTAGGATGTTTCGTAATTTGGTTCGTATAGGCTGTTCACGGTAAACTGAACACTTCTGAAAGCCTTGCCTAAGATCTACTTGTATGCACATGGTATATCCTTCCGCCATATGCAAAATTAACATTGTCGTGGGCCTGATATCCTTATTCATGCGTCGGCCAAGTGAAACCGTGAAATTATTAGAAAAGGGAATGTTTTACAAATTTGTTTAGTCCTTTTACGAATATGCATTAAAAAGCAGAAAGCCAAAGATCATTTCAGTATTAAGGAATGCTTACCTAACATATTTATTTCCATGTTAAAGGTATGGAACTTCTTTCCCTTTGTCGTTACCAACTTTACTGGGCTCACGCCAGTCAGTGTGCCCGTTAAAACAATCGCTGGTAGAGGCAGTAGCATTTTTTGAATGTTGATTTCAAAAGTTCTCGATTAATCATGAACAGTTTATACTACTGCAGACATGCATATTTTGGGTCATATGTATACAAATTGTGTACAATGCGTAGAATTTAATACATTTTGTTCGATAGACATCGGTACAGTAGTTCTCATTTTAAAGTAACATAACCTCAATTTCCTTTGCCTTCCATCGCTCTTACTAGCCTATGCCTACGAGGAAGGAAGATTAAGTAGTGCAAGGAGGCACGCAACGCGGCAGAGAAGGATTGGACAGCCACGGTCCTGATTGGGGACATGTCTACCTCACTAAGTGTACGTAAAACTGTATCAATAATTAAGAAAGGAGAAGGGGTAAGCCAGCCAGCGTAGGTACCGCGAAAAAATTTTCGACAGTAAAGAACGTGCAGGCGTCGTCCCCGGCTGTACACTGAAGAGCCAAAAAAAACTGGTATACCTGCCTAATATCGTGTATGCCCCCCGAGAACGCAGAAGTGCCGCAAGACGACGTGACATGGACTCGACTAATGTCTGAAGGTATGCAGGAGGCAATTCACACTATGAATCCTGCAGGGCAGTCCACAAATCCAATCTGCGGCAATTTGAGAAATGGTTGCACGGCATAGTGATGGCTATATATATATATATATATATATATATAAAGATTAGAGTTCGTCCAAAAAAATTATATAATACTCAAAAAGGTAATTAAAACCTAAAACAAAATTATAAGAGAAACGGTTATACTCATGTCATTATAGAGTAACAAAATTATATATATGAATATATATGTGTGTGTGTTATTCTGGCGAAAAAGGTTTTAATAGAACAGTTGTTCAAAAGAAACAAGAATTTTTATTTCTTGGTTAATTAATTCATCAATAATTGCCCATGGATAATATATAATTTTATAACTATAATACTGTGATTGTTAAAATTTTAGCAGCACCTTGATTGCACCTATTACATATTTATGACTTTTATGGAATAAATAAAACAGGAGCACGCCCATATTTTTTGCCTTCAGTAGTAAACCCTAGTCTACAATCTAGATCCCGCCTTCCGTTTATGTGCCATTCTTGTGTTATAACGAGAGTTCCTATGGGTGCTCAAGTTTACGTCACAAAGGTGCTACATAACAGTATGCACGTTGTGTATTCTTTCGCCATATGTAAAATTAACATTGGCATGAGCTTGATCACTTTATTCATGCGTCGGTCAATTAAAACTGTGGAATTATTAGAAAAGTAACTATTTAACAGAAATTTTTATTCTTACACTTATACAAAATTTAAAAAAATCAGAAAATAAGAAATAATTTCAGTATTCACAAATGTGTACGTAATTTTAATTCAAGGTCAAGACATGGAACTTCTTTCCCCACGTCGTTACCAACATCGCAGGGTGCGAGCCAGTCAAATGTGCCCGTTAAAGTATATGCAAGTAGGAGCAGTGGCATTTTTCGAAGGTTGATTTCTGAAGTGCTCAATTAACCGTGAACAGTCTATAGCAAGGGTTGCGTCCTTTCCAACCGTAGCGGGTGGACGTGGATACCTCCAGTTGACTGCGAACAGCCTATAGCAGTCGGGGCTCGAACACAGAACTCCTCGCACGGGAAGGTCAAAGGAGGAGGGGCAGTCGGTCAACGCCCTTGGCGGCCCCGCCAGCAGGACCCCTGGCGGAACCACCGAGAGATGAACTTGGCAGGTCACTCAGCCTCGTGACCACGGAGACGTCGAGTAGCGTGAAACAAGCGAGGGAGGGGAACTCGTTCCTCTGCATCCCATCCTCTGACCTCGGTGTTTATTTCCACTCGCGATGTCTTTAAATAGGCTGGAGTAGTGGACACGCACGCACGCATGCCTTGGCGGGTGGTTCGGGGGGGGGCGGTAAACACGCTGTTATTTACCCTGCCGCCTGTCTGGTGTTGACCGCCCCCAGGCCCGGGGTCATCGCTTCCTCGGTGGTCACGTGGCGGGCCCAATGTGGCCGGCGGCACGCAGCCTAGCTCCCAGCCACGGAACATAATAACTACACAGAGACGGGAAACTTATTTTTTCTACTTCCCATCATCGCAGCAGAAGGTGATCCCCGACCTGCTTTCTGGGACCTTCCTGATNCTGCTAGCTCTTTGTGGGGTCGGTGGAGGGTGTCATATGGCTGCGGGTGTCGATGCGCTGTAGGGCGTCGGGCCATAGAGTCTACGGAATATAAGCCCTTATGGCCCCCTTACTATGATGAATGGGAAGCAACAGTAAACCAGCTACCCACTGGAGAAAACCTGTTGCCCGGTTGCAAGAAAATTTACCACGCGCGTCGACCCGGAAGGGATTGTTTGGACGGGGGAAGGGGTGAATTATAGTTAGGTGTTGGCACTCATTAGGTGAGTCAGGATATCGGGAGCTTGTATTACATATCTCATGGTGAAGAGTGGGCCCAGTCATAGAATGGAGGCGTCGGGATACACAAAGACGGCATGGCGTGGCACTTCTTTTGGTGTGAGCGTACCCATTATCTGATTGGCTGTGCGTGTCTTTGGGAACTGGCCTTGTGTCTTGGTTGGCTACTTCATGCTGCAAAAAAGTTTCCCGGTTGCCTGAGCTACCGACTGGTGAACTGGTTATCAGGCGCAACTTGACGAACCAGGGGTGGAGCCGGAAAGGGGGTGAGGGTGTTACAGTAGACATCACTCCCCTCCCCCCTGCCAAACTCACATTGGCACGAAAATGTTCTGTGAATGTTTCAAAACTGAAATATCAGAATTGTTTTAGTACTGGTTTNGGGGGTGTTACAGTGGACATCACTCCCCTCCCCCCTGCCAAACTCACATTGGCACGAAAATGTTCTGTGAATGTTTCAAAACTGAAATATCAGAATTGTTTTAGTACTGGTTTTATTTGATTAATTTAATAGAATTACTTAAACTTATTATGATACAGTGCTCCTCTCCCATACTACACGATCCAAAAGTCAATACCTACAACTCCACAAGGGGGGTGTAACC